>CAIGRN010086770.1:0-17323 GCA_903798345.1 Fraxinus anomala | reverse complement strand
TGAGAGCCATTAATTTCTTGTAATGTATTATAAAATAGTAAATTGATGGAACATGTGTGACTGAAAAGTAAGGAAATTTTATTGGTTTGTGTGTAGAATATTTTATTGTGTGAATATGTGGTGGAGAAATGATACTGTAGCAAACAATTTAATTTTTAAATGATGACACACACACCCATAATAGTAATGGTAGTAGTAATATGACAAATATACCCTTAACAAAAATTGGTGCAAAGTGGAAGAAGGGTGAAAAGGTATTTAACCATTTTAGTGCAAAACTGTGCAAATGAGTGCAATGGGTCGGAGGAGATTTTTGGTGCAATTTGGTGAATTATTGTGTAATGAGGATGGGTTGAAGATGCTCTCAAGTTACCAAATATTACACAATTTATGTTTATCGATTCTATTGAGATAAAGCCTCCTGTTTAAGTTCTATATTTTAAAATTTTATTTTTAACTACACATTCTTCTATAAAAATAATACTATACGTAAGTTTAATTTTTTTTTAAAAAAAAAATCACAACTTCAAAACTACATTTTCTCTTAAATAAATTGAATATGATCGGGATACAACGTCAAAATCAATGGCCGCCCCCAACAAATGCCGGGTCCCATTTTCCCTGAAGTTCATGTCCTTTACTTGGACATCACATCCGACCCTCCAAAGGCTACAAACAGAAAGCAATCAATCCTCCCAACACCACCACCGCAACAGCAACAACCAGCGCCGCCGCGGCCATGTCCTCCACCACCCCATCCACGGCAATGTCCCGCCTCTTCAACCACCATGCCTATTGGTGTCACGAATGTGATATGAGCATCGGGCTCCCTCCTTCCCCCACTCCGAATGCCCTCCTCTGCCCTCACTGCCACCACGATTCCCTTGAACAAATGGACTCTTTTGCCCCTTCCCCCACCATTGACACCCCTACCCATCCCACCTTAACAGCCTCAGATGATAACTTCCTTCTCACAAGCCCTTACCTACACCGCCTCATCCACCTCGCCGCCCCCACCGCCCCCACCTCCAATTCGCACTCAAACCCTGCCCCTAAATACGCCATAGACTCCCTTCAAGAAATTACCATCACCCAAGAATTGCTCGATGATGACCCGAATATGTTGTGCCCGGTTTGTAAGGACCCGTTTCGCTTAAATGCCTCCATGAAATTGATGCCGTGCAATCACACCTATCACCCTGATTGTATTGTACCGTGGCTCGAGATTAATAATTCTTGCCCGGTTTGTCGGTTTAGGTTGCCGACGAGTGAGGAGAAGTACGGGGAGAGGTTGGATGGTGGGGAGAGGTACGTGGGGTTGGTGAGGCTTGAGGAATTGGTGGATGATGAGGTTGATTTGTTAGGTTTTAGGAATACTCTTAGACACATTGCGAGAAGGCATCGAAGGGATGAAGTGGGGATAATGGAGGAGAATATTGCAAGTGGGAGTGATGAGAATTTGTTCTCCCCAACACAAATTGGGGAAGTGGAGAGAGGGGAGGGAGTTCTGGAGAGGGAGAATAGTGTGGAGACTGTGTCGAGTTGGCCGAGGGGGCCGGTGGAGGAAGGAAGTGGTGGTGGTGGAAGCGGTGATTATGTGCTGTTGTGACGATTCGAAGGATTGGAGGGGTGTTTCGGGTTTTGTTATGTTTCAGCAAAGTTAGAGGTATAATTTTTGAATGCTCTTTCGCCATACTTGTCATTTTCGAATTTCCATTGCTTTATATTGGAGGTGATTGGTGTGTCACTAACATGTATATAAATAGCTTGCTTTATTTCTTTGGAAAGCCATGTGATGTGGGAAGTGCTATGCTTGCAGATTCTTGCACTCTCGCTGGATAATATGATAAATGCTACATAAGAACAATGATTATTTAGCTTAACAAAAGTTAGGAATTTGTTGGTTTAGTTTCATGGAGTCATGCAATATTAGCAGTGTCATGCACATTGAAACTGCCAACAATAATCTTGATTTTAATGGACAACTTACAATGTCTTAGTACTAATTTCTGCTAAAAAAAAGGAAGCTAATTGCCTTGAACTTTGTTTGGAAATTAATTCGGATCTTATGAAGTCTTCTTCTCCTTAAAATTGGCAAAGAGCGTGATCAAGAAGTGAAAGAACTTTATTTTTGACTTTTAATTTGGTTATTATTTTCTTTTGTCATATTTATGTTTTAGAGCCCTAGTTTATGGCCTGATGGGATATCTACTTGAATTTGGCGTAATACATACCTTCCGCATCTTTGGCAATGCATTTTGTTGTCCATAAGTAATTATGGGAACACCATAGTTATTTCTTTTTGTATGTACACTAGTAATCGATTACCTTTGCTGCATTTGAGTTGTTGAGCAGATCAGGTTTTAGTTGGACAGAATGTAGAATATTTAATTACATCTGAGCACTCTTATAAATAACTGTTGCAAAAGTAAATATAACTTGCAGTCAAGCTCCACACACAATAAGGAAAGAACAAACTGTGGCGTTTTCATTATCTAAAGTTTACCAATAAACATTTACTACATTTTATTATGCTTGTTTGGCTTTCATTTTAGGTTGTAATGTTATAGAAATGGGTAAAAGTAAAAATAACTCAGGGGTCAAGGAAAACACACGAGAAGGAAAGAACAAACTGTGGCGGAATTTTTGTTTTCCTTATCTAATGTTTGCCATTAACATTTTACTACATTTTATGTATGCATGTTTGGCTTTTATTATAAGTTATTGTAGTTAGGATAAATAGAAATGAGTAATGGATAAGTGGATAGTAGTTGTGGGTCGTTTGAAGGTCAAAATTAAATTTTGACTTTGATCTTTAAATTTTAAGGAGCTAAGCACAAACAAGCACTTTGCCTTTCCCTTGTGTATCATGAACTATGACCATATCCTTGAACAGGGCTTACCAAGGGGTGGCAGTTGCTTTTTTGGTTTTTCGATAGCAGATGCAGCTAAAGAACCACAACACACTAATATGCTATTCAATTCAGCAATAATACCTTCATATGATTTCTTCAGACAATCAATATTACAGCAATTAGCATTGACAATAAGGTTATTGACGTCCAATACAAAACAGAGTGGTTCAACATAAAATTACACAATAAGATTCTCAACCCATACTCATAAAATTCGTCAAGCTCATCTTGAAGTGAAAACATCCATAGCCAATTGCATTGATGTTATAACCAATTCTTAATCATACTTGCTTCCTCTAGACTTTTCCACCACGTAATTATATCCAAACTTAGTCTTGTGTATCAAATTAAGGCATTGCAAGTTTTCAACATACAAAAATGAAATAACAAGGTCCTAAAGGTTTTCCATTTGATGTGAATGACATATTAATAAGTTATTGGTCTAATATTTGATTTCCATTATTTATCAAGGATAAAATTCTGTTCAATTAAAAAATTCCTAAATTTCAAAAGAGTGCTTAGGGAGATATTGAAATGTTAGTTTAACCACAAGATTTCCTAGAGAGCGTCAAAATTGAAAGAAAGCAAAACAAATCAACATGTGATTGCATGTCATATGAGGTGTCGGACTCCCATCAAGGTGGGAATATGATGGAAATGCGTCATATACTCAAGTTGACAAGAATTTGTAGGTGAAAGATGGGCTCTAAACGTAAATTAAAGTTATAAATGGAAAAACTATGATTTTTTGGAGAGGTAAACATAATGACTTTGGTTTAGAAAGATCTAGAAAAA
Organism: Fraxinus anomala; assembly: GCA_903798345.1. Classification (NCBI taxonomy): domain Eukaryota; kingdom Viridiplantae; phylum Streptophyta; class Magnoliopsida; order Lamiales; family Oleaceae; genus Fraxinus; species Fraxinus anomala. Next base: position 13,613 of record CAIGRN010086770.1, on the reverse strand, counting down.
TTGCGTTTAGAAGACGTCTATTTTTCCAATAACAATGAGTTAGTGACTTCGATGGAGTTTTTATATCCAATATGTTGTAAAGCGATCATTTGAAGGAACTATGTTGATAGTAGGAGAGGGCTTTTACGTCTAACAGTAGTCTTTGGCATCATATGAGCTGATGAGAATTTCAATTAAGATATTATTTGACAAGGAAAGGAAAAACTAACTTTACGTGGTTTAATTTAGTATCATAGCAACCAAAGATCCAGGCTCAAGTCTCCTTACCACCCATTTATGAAATTGTTGATGTTGCCTGGCCTTTGCCGAGAAACAACTCTTGATGAATGGGAGAGGGGCATATTGGTGATAAATTTTAAAAGGAATAAAGTATGGGGCAGGGGGAGCATCAAGTGCTGCTCAGTGAGGCATTTGGGTATTCATGCTAGTTACCTATGTGGATTGTGGGGCGTTGTTAGGCTGTTAGCAATCCGGAATGCTTGAGATAGAGCAATAGTGCGCCCTGCAATTGAGTATGCATTGAATGGACCCTAAGTTGAGGGAAAGAATTCTAGCTAGTCAGGTCTAACCATGAAAGCATGCTGCGTCATGAGAGTTGGAACCTTGATAAACATAAGCACTATGAATAGGTGACTGCACGGGAATCAAGTGCAGCTATGAGCTCATTTGGGTGTTCAAGCTAGGAAGTTGTGTACGTTGAAATCAACCACGACTATCGTTTAGACTCAAGATGGATTGAGGTGGCAGGGATCTATGAAGAGTTTGGAGTTCTGCACAAGTGAAAGTAGATCCTTAAAAGACTTGTGGAGTTGGATGTGACACTGGTAAAGGGGATGCTTACTTAAATATTTCGGTAAATCTAGTAATGATTCTTGCATAGAGCAAAACTAACTATGATTCTATCGATAATTCTAGCAAACAAATGATTGTTTTGGTTGTTGAAATTGGGGAAATTTGTTCAGATTCTTTAAATGTGAAAATTGTTTAAATGGCAGGGAACATATAGATGAAATTAGTTAGAAGGGTAGGAAAGGGTGCCCCAATGGGAAAAGTGGAAAGGATTGTGAGACAGGAAAAGGGTATGCAAAAAGAGTGGGTCATGGAGACTGGTGAAGAGGGAAGGTGGGAGATGGAGAGGGAGAGATGCGTGTAGCGGGAAGGCGGGGGAGGGAGAGACAGGTGGGAAAGCATTCTCAAGATGGGGGGAATCTTTTAGGAAATGGATGGATAAGAGTCTCATGGTGTGGGGATGGGGTCAATCAACTAAATTAAATGACCCATTTCCATGGGTTGTATTGGGTTAACATATAGAAAAAATAATCCAATTCTCGTTTAGCCTCTGTTTGGCAAAATTTTTGAATTATTTATAAATTGTCAATCTTTATTTTCAACCATACATTTCATTGGGGCCACAAGTACTATCCACGACTCAATTCTATCAATTTATAAATGAAACATATAAATTCTTCCCAAACAGAGGTTTAGTTATCAGTTTAAAGAAATTTGAGAACTTTTTAGAAAAAATTAAAATTTACTAATTTGATAATAAATTTATTTTAATCTTTGTCTCTAACGCGTCAGTGTTTGTTAAATGCTTCTTTGTTGCATATTAAAGTATGTTAAATGCTTCTTTGTTGCATATTAAAGTACTTGTTTACTACGGACAATGATATCAGGGACATTTGAGATTGAAAAAGTATATTAAAATTACCTGAGACTTGGTCATAATTCTGAAGTCCTGAGATGCTGGTGCATTGTTATGATACGCTGATCTCAATTTCTCTCCCTTGTAATGTTTGAGTTAAATTAGTTTAGTTGCTTTTGCCGGAAGGTTTAGAAGTTGTAATTTAGGTTGCAATGCTTATCACCTATCGAAGCCAATTGGGATTTCACATGATTATTTTTTAGTCATGGGTACAGTACAAAGCTTCTGTCATGAGCATTACAATGTTGTGAAGGTCTTTTTTTCTGAAAAAGGTTTTCTGTTGAGATTGAAACTTATTATTTTTCCTTATATAAAAAGCTTTTGTGCATCAATTAATACTGAAACAGATAATCTGGGAGTGGAAGTAAAGCCGGAATAGAACTCTAAGAAAGCTCATGCACCACTAAGACCTTACATGTGGACCTCTTTACCTCTATGTTTAGCCTGAGTGGGCATATTCTGAAATTTTCTCTGATTTCAATAGAAAAGCGTGATGAGTAGGATGGCAGAGATTGATGCTTTTAGTTCATTGTCACACATTATATGTTTTTTTTTTTCGCTAGGTCAGAGTAGATTTCTAAGAAAATTTATTGATCCCACACTGAAATGAACTTTTTTTTTTATGCTTTATTTTTACACTTGAGTTAAATAGAACATTTTGACAAGGAATGAAGAAATCTAATGCTTATGTTATTGTTATAATAGATATGCGTGTTTTATCTTCTTAGCCATCGTATCATATATTGGCTCTATAAATGTATATGGAGATAGTGCAGCTAAAGAAGTTCCAGACATCAATATTTTGCCTGTTTGGGTTGGAAGGGATCTTTGTTTTGTCGAAGTGGTGGAAATTGTTTCTATCTCGCACAGTATATATAGTTATTACCGTTATGGACCCGGAGTGCTGCGGAATGTTTCTGGCATGTCAAAATGTGGGCTAACACTAAGATAATGGTTGGGCCAGCCAATTGGCACTACTAGTTAGTTTAGTTTAGCAAAAAGTTATGGCTTTTGGTTGAAATGGTTGGTACGCAAGAAATTGCTTTGTTTTTCTCTCCTTGAGATGCTTGATTGGTTGGGATTGAGCTAAGTATAGCTTATCGAGTTTTGTCTTGAATATCTTGAGAGTTCCTCTGTGTTAATTTTTGTAAGATCACGTTAGGTATCTTTCAGTCAATCTTCTATATACATGTTATAATTTATACATGCATTCTTTTTAATATTGTAGTGTATCAAGTTTTGATTTTTCTTTTCTTGAACTGATGTCTTCTCTTTGTTAATTCATCCTTTCTATCCTCCTCAACTTCTGACTTTTACAGCTTTGGTTGTATTAGATTACGTCTGAATCGATTTTGATTTTTCTGGTGAAATACTTGTATATAAATTTAGAATTTGTTCCAAGTCCATGAATATGGATAGGTATGTTCTGGTAATGTCATTTTGTCCTGCAGAATTTGTAACTCAAGATTTTGAATTTTGCCGGTTCCTTTGTATTTGCAGGTAATAAATAGTCGTCATGGTTATTCACGGTCATTGTATCGCCAATAATGGTTCTGTCAAGTGTAATTTTTGCTATGGATGACCATGTTACTGTTTGATAACACAAAAGTGCAATTCTTGGCCCCTTCCCCCCCCCCCCCCCCCCCCCCCCCCCCCCCCCCCCCCCCCCACCCCCCCTCCCCCCCCCCCCCCCCCCCTTCTACCCTCCCTTTTCTTCATTGGCACAAAGCAAAATCAATGCCTGTATAATACTTGTGAACTTTATGCAGTAAATTTCGGAAGCAATGACCGAATAGTGTTGTGCTCATTCAGTTGTGATTCCAGTGCTTTAATGATTCATCCATTAGTGTATTAAGACTTGAGGAACTTGCTCAGTTAGAAAATAAGTTGCATAGATCAATTTGATTCTTAGGATCTGTTTGGTAAATCTATTGTGAGTATAGCTTTTGAAACTATGGCTTCTATGAGTAGAGTTTTTGTTGGAAAACTGTTGCATAATTATATTTCATTTAATAAAAAATGTGTATGAAAATACGATAAAATCGTGACTTACTNAAATACCGTATAAAGTTTTGACTTACCAAAATCAAGATATACGCACGACATATGCACAAATTGCGAAACATAAAAATTAGGAGGAGATAATATAATTATGGTATACGGTCCTGTACTCAAAGGCCCATCTATTAGCCCGTGAGCCAGTCCGAGCCGATTAGAGGCTGTGCTTTTATTGAGCTGGCCAGTCGATTCCTTATTATTTTATTGGTTTTTAAATTTTTTATGTTTGCCATATAAAAAGGTTGGTTCTTAACCAACTTCCATTTTTTTTTCAATAAAATTCACTTTCGTTTGTTGGCATATGTATTCTTATTTCTATTGTATACATGATCACACGTTATCTTTAATATTTTGCTACATTCATCTTATAAACGTCTTGATATTTAACCACAACATAACATTTAGAGTTGTAAACTATATCTCATCTAATCAATCTTCCGAATAAGTTAAGTTCTTTCCATTATCAAATCTTCCTATCACGCAAAATTCCTCAAATACTTTATCCATTTCATCCGTCCCGGTCTATCTTGTTTGAGTTTTGGCAAGCACTTAGCCCTTGTTTGGGCTTCATTATAAAAAAAAGTATTTTGAAATAGTGATTTTTTTAAAAATGTGTGGTTAGAAAGATAAAAAAGTTTTGGGTTTGTGCGTAATATTATTTTATTGAAAAATGTGTAGTTAAAAAAAGAAAAAAAAATGTATTAAAATTAAAATTGAGCCCAAACATATTTTAACATGCAAAAGGTTTCATTAGTTGGGGGCGTGCATGGAAGTGTTTGCTTTATCGTATCAAATAGATTGCTCAATGTTTAGGAGTGCAATGCACTTTCAATTGTTTACAATAATCACAACTAAGGCATAATGCAGCCATTTCCTATAATAGGAATATAATATCAAAAACCGCAGATTCTTGAGTTTTTGGTGCCCCACTTTCCATTCCTTATCAATTATTGGTATCTTAATTTGATCATCTCATTTGACTTCAAGTTAATTCAAGAATCCACACCATTTACGAAGACATGGTTCCAGCCTTCATCTCCAAAATTGTACCCAAAAAGGGATTAAACTATCTTAAGATGGTTAAGGGTAAAAATCACATCAATTAATTAACGTATAAAAGTTGAATTACTTCTCTTAATATAGTTGACTTTTTAAAATTAACTTTTATGTCTTAATATGATATCAGATATTATTAATTTAATCGAGCAATCTGGTTCTTCTAAAGATCAATTCAGCATTCAAATTTTAAAATTAGTGTATTCAAACGAGCCACAATTTTATGAAGGTATGTAGGTAAAAATTGAAAACCATTTAACTATAACCAGATGAATTTTTTTTTTTTTTTTTTTTTTGAAAAGTCTCTCCACAAACCTTTTTCGACGAAATAACCATTCTATGATTTTTATGATAAAACAAAAAATTGTGTGAGGTCGTTTATTTAACCATGATAACCATTTTTACAAGCTGCCTAAAATTAAGAATGTTTGACTTTGTGAAAGGAACGAGGTCACGAAGGAAGGTAGTGAAGTTCACGTACACATCCAACGTGAAATTGAAGTGGACTTCATCTTTTAGATATACACCAAAATGTGGTGGGATAATGTATTTAGAACTGGTTTGATAGAATTTTTGTTTTTTGTAGAAGAGTTTTTTATTAAAGTTACTTTAGAAAAAAATATTCAAACATATTAAAAATAATTTTTTAATCTCAAAAGTAACTTTTGATTTTTCAAAATTTCTATCAAACGGACCCTCAGTAACAAGTACATAGGTAGTACATTGATTATCCTGCTTAATTAATTAATCAAAATGTCATTGTTGTTGATGTTAGACAACTACTACTATACTTCCACTTGTCTTTTGAGTTCACAACACCACCTAACTATTTTTCTTTTCTCAATCTCCCGTATTTCTTTACATATATTAGCAACGTTTTGGACTTATATTTTAATATATTTTTTGTTGTCGGTATTTTAATTTTAAGATAGATACTAAGTAACTTTTTCGTAGGGATTGAAATTTTGATTTTAATCTAAGTTAAATTCAATACTTAATTTTTGATTATATTTTTATGTTATTCACAACTTTTTAACCATATATTTCATCAATTTTTATTAAAATATACTAAAAATCTGATTTTCATTTCCACCAAACAGAGCTAAAATCCTAATTCTTTTCTTCTTCTTTTTTTTCCTCTCAATTCGACTTCTACACACACCTGGTTCAACACATGACATACCACAGGCAATTTAGTGGATTGTAAAAATTGAAACATAGAACTTGGAAGTAAAAAAAATTGTGCATAATTAATGTTATAATCTCTTGAATCATACATATCCTATGAAAAGTTGCACAATCTTATATATCAACTTAACTATTGAACTGAATGTTGATTTTATGGAGAAAATATATCCCGTCACTACGGTAAGAAATATCCTTTTCAACTATGGAAATTTTTTTTGTAAAAAAGTATTTCTTGTTTGTTTCTTCTGAAAAAGGTCATCAATAGACTTTTTTCGAGTCGTATTAAGTGAAATTTCTTGTAATACATATGCTTACACATTCATAGGGTTGTCCAATTACTTTATTTTCGAAATAAAACAATAACGCATGTTGCATGACCATCAGAAGAGTTGACTTCCTCGTGCAAATTGTAGGTATGAAGTTGATAAACCATTATTAATTAGACAAAATAAGACTAATAAATTATTTTTTCGACTCTCTGAATATGATATGTACATATTGCAGAATTGTATTATTTTCAATTCAAGCTTGCCAGACAAAAATCCAACTTATCATCACTTCCAAAGGGCAAGATTAGTTTCTCTCTTGGACTTTTTGTTGCCCAAAACTAGACATGCCTAGTTGTTAAAGAACTCTAGCAGGAACCATTTTTAGTCGAAACGCCAAAGTTTGAATTAAACCAAATGTACACGGGTAGGGGTTCATACACCCTCTCACATGAGAACTAGAGACGAGAAGGAAGCAAATTGGATCAAATTTTAAAACTTGAAAGTAGTACTTCCTTTACAAATGGTTAGAAGAATTAAAGTCGCGACTAGCTAGAATTCGCTCGAATGACAATAGGAACATAGCTAAAGAAAATATTCCACTTGATATCCATTTACCAACCTTAATATATTGTACCCCTTGTCTCTCCAACTGAATCCTAGCATGTATATTATATATAGAGAGCGAGCTCCATATTCTGCAGTTTATCCAACATATCTCTCTCTCTCTCCACTAAAGAGATCATGAAGCAGCCACAGACATGTGAGGCCATCTTAACCCCTTCTAAGTTGGCGCTGGACAAGTATTCACACACAATATCCAAAATAAAGCCAAAGATACGAGTAATTCACGTAGTCGCACCAGAGATTATAAAGACAGATGTCGAAAATTTTCGAGAGCTTGTACAAAGACTCACAGGTAAACCTACAACGGCACAAGGAAAAGGGAAAAGTACAAAGAAGGGAAATAATAATGTTACCGAGTCAATGAAGAAAGTGGAATCATCAGGAGATGTGCCTGTATCACAGAGTAATAAACACAGAATGAAGAAGGAAATCAGTGAAGAAATGTTGTATGGAGGACATAATTCAAATGGGTTTATGAGTTTTCTTGGAGATGTGGATCACAGCTTTATAAATATTCAAGAGATGAATGAATTTCATCTGCCCCCGTTTAGATCGTCTTCTCAAATGAACTTGTATGGAGAGTTGCATCTTTGCTAGTAGTAGAATGAAAATTTATTGTGTAAGATCACGGATTTTCTTCCTAGAAACTACAGTTTGATTCCTTCTAGTTTGAAGAAATCGGCCAGGGAATTCGATTTTCAATACGTCCATTCATTCTTTTTCTTTGTTCGACTGCTTGTGATTAATTTCTTTTTTCATTTTCATTTGGATTGTTTAATATTTCCGTGTTCCATAAGAACATTAACTCTATAAAGGGCTTACAATCTTGTAATTATGTAGGTGGGATTGCTCCAAAGCTGGTTAAAGAAGGTTGTAAGGATATTTGGACTTTTTAAACTGAGCGAAATGAAACATCTGAGTGAAAATCAGAGCCCCGATGCTAGCAATTATAGAATTCTTCATTCTTTCAAGAATTATGTCTGAGAGTTTCAGCAGCCCAATCCATTGCCATTTTGTTAGGATCATGCATGTTTGATATGAGCAAGAAACCGTAATGGAAGCTTTCCATTATGATCAACGGTGTTCGAGAGATATTGTTTGATTAACTATGATAAATTTTGTATTTATAATCACTTTTACATATTCGTTTTGTTAAAAAATTAAGGTTATCACATACTTTGCAAATATATGATAGCTTATTTGGATAGCACTAATAGTATTACAAAAGAAAAAAAATTATAATCTCATTTATTTTACAAATCATTCTCCTATATATATATATATATAACTCGACTCACTCGCTACTCTTCTATCATTATGATGATAAAGTGGTCGAGTAAAGTACGGATTCTTGCAAGAAGAGAGCTATGTGTGCGCCTACACATTCAACAAAAGAAGCAAAGCATATGTACATGGAATAAACCCACTCATACCTGGCATTCATATCATAGTTTCATATTTATGACAAACAAATCTGCATACAGAACCGAAAAAACAATCTATCAGCATTTTCCAAGCGAAAAAAGAAATCATCCCAATTCCACGTTCCATTATGTATCAGTAAAAGATTCAAAATGTAAGGAAACACCAAGGATTATGGAGTATCTATGTATTACGAAACAAATCTTAACATTCTATATGAATCTCTCTGAGTGTGTGGGTAAGCATCACCTATTACCTAAGAGAAACGTATAAATTCAAGTAGCACAACAAAACCGGTATCAATGACTGTTCAAAAGTACCATTAAATGCATAGCTAATAAATGAATGAGTTCTTGTTTCTCACTACTATCAGCCTTCTTATGTACAAACTCTAAAGTTATAGAAGTATGACCTCATTCCTTTGCTATTTCCTTATTTTCTTCCCATTTACCCTTTTCCGCCTCTTTTGTATTCTTCAAATTAGATCAAGAGAATATGAGATCAATAGATAGTTACAGTGCCTGTGTATGATATTTTTCTTAAAGTTCTATAACTTTTAACCGTCGAACTTCAACTTTAACCGCACAATTCATGAGATCCGCAACTTTTATCAACTTTCAACCACGTATTACATCAACTTTTATCAAAAGTTTTGTCAAACAAACCCTTAGGCATGACCAAGTAATATGTTCAACACCTGAAAGAGAAAGACAGAGAAACATCATCAGTCCAAAACAATTACTGAAGTAACCAGTATGAACGAAGAAATATCAACCACAACAGATGTGAAAGTGAGAAACACATCCAGGTGTAAACACTATAACCCAGAAAATAAAACACCGGTTTTGAATACTGCATACACTGAGATGGCTTGTGCAATATCTCAGTACCAATGGCTAGAAAAATAAAGTTCGCATACGAGCAAGAGAAAAGTTTCACACTATCTAAAGAAAGGAAAACATTGTTCAAAGACAATCATGCATTCCTTGTAATGACGCGGTAACCAAACTCAATTATCAATCATCTTTCTTATACATGTTCTCTCCAGTGACAGCAGATACATGATATACTGCAATTAGTGGTAAATAAATTGGAACTCAACATCGTCTGCTTTAGCTACAGGATAGGGTAATAACTCACATTTGCAACAAGTCCACTTGATCCCTCAACTAATCATTTTAAATCGGTCTGCCACTCCAAAATGGAGCCATAAATGGAAACGAAGGTGAGCAAGAGACGTCCACATGTCCTTTTTTTTTAAGGGGGTGGGGTTAACTCCCAATATGTAATTTTCAAATTTTACAAAAGATAGTACAGTCAACAAACATGCTTCACACTCGTTAAAAAGATAGGAAACTGATGATGTCCAGCTGAGCGATTTGTTATTTCGGTACACAAGTGTGGGTGCCAAATGTAGCTAGCCTTTTTTATCAACATTTGAACATGGAAACACGACTTAAATAGCTAAAATTACAATTTCAAATGCTGAAGATGAGACTAGTAATGCTACAAAGAGTAGGAATAGTTTGGACTATGCTTTGATAAAAACTTACAAAATGCTATTGAACTAAAGATGAGTCTTAGCCACCAATATGTATCATCGGTCTGTTAGGCGTCTTTGCAATGTCAAACATCCCAGCATGAGCAGCTTTCTTCCTTTTCACCTGAAGTTGAAAGTAAATGCCAGAAGTTATAACATGACATTTGACATTATAGAAGACACATAGCACAATAGGGAGGAAACTGAAGAATTCAGCCTTCACAAATCACAATTAACTAAGATAAGAAGCCACCGAAGAGAGAATTGTTATAGTTTTCAATGATCTCTACTCTTTTTAATGTGTCAGTTTATGTGACATTTTATTTTCTGGTGAGGACAGCTTTTCTCATATGCATTGCTAATAAAATTTATTTTCCTCTCCACAGAAATCACCAAAAGCCATTAAAAAATTGATGTGATGAGGAAAAAAATGTAAGTTACATAGCCCATGTTTGGCACACATTTTCAGAAATTCATTTTTCCCGAAACTTTTTTTCAACAACACATTCTCCCAATAAATAATTTTGCAAGTGGATACGTAACTTTTCCCTACTTTTTAACCATACAATCTCACTTTACACAAAATCGATTCTCAAAAAATCTCCACCAAACAAGGGCATAATCTTTAGCCACACCCATGAACGGGGTGAAAAGAGAGGTGAAGGATTCCTCAGCAATTACAAGATAAATGGTTTTTCGTGTCAACGCTAGCTGTCTATGACAGAACATTCCTTATAGGCTGTAGATAGATGTATTTCAATTGTAATTAAGCCTATTCATATATAATCAGGACTGTAATTAGTACTTAGTAGGTGCTCAGATTGTGGGATTCTAATGAATGCAATTGATGTCATATACTCTATATATTTTGAGAATACAGAAATGGAACCCAGGTTTCCAGCAAAGTCTATTTTTGTCATGGTATCAGAGCAAGGTTAGGAATTCTCACCTTGCTTTCTCTGTCTTGCGAGATACAAAGTTATTATTTGTGTCTTTTCTCGAGCATCAGAGATTTTCTTCCTGGGTTTCCTTTTATTCAGGACATTAACTTCATTTTTCTCAATTGGACAATCATGTCTTTCGACAAATCTGAGTCCTTTTGCATACGTTTTACGGGGAAGAATTATTTTTCTCGGGAATTTCAACTCCATATATATGTCAAAAGGGAAGGAATTGTGGAGACATCTTGATGGATCTAATTCTAGACCTACTGATGCTGCTAAAATGGCTGAATGGGATGTGAAGGATGCGAGAATCATAAGTTGGATATTGAGCTCGGTGGAGCCTCAAATAGTGCTAAATCTGAGGTCCTATAAAACAGCAAAAGGTATGTGGGTCTACTTGAAACGTGTTTACAATCAAGATAATGATGCCAGAAGATTCCAGTTAGAGTCTGAGATTGCAAACTATACCCAAGGAAGCTTGTCTATTCAAGATTACTATTCTGGCTTTATTAATTTGTGGACTGAATATTCTGATATTGTGTATTCCTAAGTTCCTGAGGAATCTTTTGCCTGTTATTCAATCAGTACGAGATAAGCAAGAGAGATCAATTCTTGATGAAACATTGTCCAGATTTTGAAACTGTTCGATCTAACTTGATGTGCAGATCTCCTACACCATCTTTGGACACTTGCTTGCCTGAACTCTTTTGAGAGGAACCTTACTCAACTTAAGCTATTATGGAGCAACAAAAGGAATCTACAGGTCCTCTTCATCTGGCCTATCTAGCAAATGGGACATATAAAGGAAAAGACATGAGAAATGTCCAATGCTACAGTTGCAAGGAGTTTGGCCACATTTCAACTAACTGTCCAAAGAAATTTTGCAACTACTGTAAGGAAAGGCACGTCATTAAAACATGTTCAATACGACCTCAGAATCGAAATCAGAAGGCTTTTCAAGCCACTGCCAGCACTCGAGCCATGAGATCAAAGGAGTCTTCCTCAAAAATAACTATATGTTCTCAGTCTTCTCCTGGTTCTGTAACACCCGAAATGGTTCAGCAAATGATCTCTGATTTTCAGCTCTTGGACTTTCAGGTAACAGTAAATCTACTTCAAATCTTTGGCTATTTGATTTCAGAGCTTCAAATCATATGACCTATTCCTCCAAGAATCTTTCTAATGTTAAAAACTATAATGGAGACATGCAAACACAGCAAATGGGGATTTTCTTCTAATTACAGCCATTAGTGATGTTTCTTCCTCTTTGAAAAATGTCCTTCTTGCTCCTAATTTAACTAGTAACCTTATCTTCCTTGGCCAATTAGTTGACAACAATTGTAATGTCATTTTTTCTCGATCTGGTTGTGAAGTACAAGATCAAGCGTCGAGGAAGGTGATCGCGAAGGGACCTAAAAGTGGACATCTCTTTCCTCTGCACGTACCAATACCAACTGCTGTTCACGATTCTTAGCCGTTTTCTTTTGTCTCCACCATTGCCAAAAATAAATGTCAATTGTGGCACAATCGTTTAGGTCATCCAAACCCCAAAATTCTACTTTATGTACTGAAATTTGGTTTGCTTGATAAGAAAATTAAGAACTTTTCTCAACATGTTGAGTTTGATTGTTAGAGCTATAAAATGGGTAAAAGCAAAGTTTTACCCTTTCCTACTTATAACACTCTTTCTACAAACTATTTTGATTTAATTCATAGCGATTTTTGGGGTATTGCTCCTATTGTTTCACGTGCTCAATACATTGTAACGTTTATTGACGATCATAGTCGGTTCGCATGGATATATTTTCTAAGATCAAAATCAGAAGTCTTTGTTGTATTTAAGAGATTCTTGGCATTAATTGAAAACCAATTTTCCACTTCCATCAAGATCTTAAGATCAGATTCAGGTGGAGAATAAATATCTTGTGAATTTTAGGATTTTCTTCAACAAAAAGGAATTTTTCCTCAAAGATCTTGTTCATCTACTCCACAACAGAATGGTTTTTCGAAAGGAAGAACCATCATCTTTTTGATATAGTTTGAACTTTACTTCTTAAGTCATCTGTTCCATCAAAGTTTTGGGTTGAAGCTCTTAGTACTGCCATGTCCTTAAATTAATCGTCTTCCTACCCCTAAATTACAATATCAGTCTCCTTATTATCGTTTATACAATTCTCTGCCAAAATTTTATGATCTTCATACGTTTGGTTGTGTATACTTTGTCCATTTGTCTCCTCATGAACGCACTAAACTATCAACCCAATCTATTAAATGTGTTTTACTAAGTTATGCTACTCGTCAAAAAGGTTATATGTGCTATGATTCTTCTACTAAAAGAAGTGTCTCAAGAAATGTTATTTTCTTCGAAGATCAATATTACTTTATGTCTCACACTGAGTCTCCTTCCTCACCATCAATGCTATTCTCACGTGATTTTCCTAGTGATAGTTTTTCTTCAGTTTACCTTCATCAACATTAAGGTATAAACTAAGTTTTGTATATGAAAGGCGTGGTCTACATAAAGGTCCTCAGCAAGAACCAAAGTTTAAAAAGGCGAAACTAAGTACTGAGGCGATTTTTCTTTATGAGGAGAAGCGTAAGCTTTGAGACGGATCGAGGCGTAAGCCTCACAAAAAATAAAAAATCTAAGTAAAAGAGTTCTAAAATAATACAAAAGTACAAAAAAACCAAAGTTGGAGCATATAGTAAATCGATATATAGTCATTAGCATATTGAGATATAGTTCACCTAAAGAAAGAAGATGTTTAGCAAAAATAGAAATCACTCCATTTACAATGGAAAAAAAG
>CAIGRN010086759.1:558-24947 GCA_903798345.1 Fraxinus anomala | reverse complement strand
TGTCTCAACTTTTACCTAGCAGTAAAATTTCCTACTGGTAATGGGGTCGTTCGAAGAAGTCAGACCGTAACAAGACAGTGCTATGTTACCAATGTCCGTGAGATCAAGACTGAGATCATGTAGCTTTCAAAGGTCGAGCTAAACCTCGAGCATCGTGGAAGGCTTGCCCAAGTAGAAGAGATGGATGAGGTCGAGCTCGAGCCTGGAAGAAAAGTTACCATCGGTCGAGATCTCGATGCTACGACTAAGGCCCAACTTTTCAGTTGTCTGTCCCGTAACATCGATGTATTTGCCTGGAATGTCGAGGATATGGCCGGAATTGACCTTGAAGTGGCAATACACAGACTCAACATAAACTTAGATGCAAAATCGGTGAAGTAAAGGAAGAGACAGTTGCACCAGAACGACGGGAAGCCATACGAGAAGAAATTGCAAAGCTCATTACGCGAGATTTATTAGGGAAGTCTAGTATCCTGATTGGCTTGCCAATGTTGTTCTTGTTAAGAAAGCTAATGGGAAGTGACGAGTCTGCATCGACTTCACAGATTTGAACAAAGCATGTCCCAAGGACAGCTATTCCCTAACTTGAATCGATAATCTTGTCGACAACACCTCAGGTCATAAATTATATAGTTTTCTGGCTGCTTTATCTGGATATCATCAGATTCTTATGTCAGAAGAAAATTAGGAGAAGACCTTATTTATGGCTGTCTCATCCATTTACTGTTATAGGGTCATGTCATTCGGTTTGAAGAATGCAGGAGTTACGTATCAAAGACTTGTCAATAAGGTCTTTGCCAATTTGATAAGTAAGAACATCGAGGCATACATGGACGACATGATCATTAAAAACAAGCATGTGGATCACCATATCTCCGACCTTGAGGAGGTCTTTGCTACCCTACGGAAGTACAAGATGAAGCTGAACCCTACGAAATGTACATTTGGAGTGGCTTCTGGCAAGTTCTTAGGATTCATGATCACACACAGAGGGATAGAGGCCAACCCTGACAAGATCTAAGCCTTGGTATCTATAGAGCCCCTAAGTTGCAAGAAAGACATTCAAAAATTAACAGGTCGGGTCACGGCTTTGAACATGTTCGTATCCCGAGCAGCAGACAAAAGCTTCTCCTTTTTTAAAGTTCTAAGGGGTAATCAGAGTTTTGACTGTAATGAGGAGTGTAATTTAGCCTTTCAAGAACTGAAGCAGACATTGGCAGCACCTCCAGTTCTCACCAAGCCGGAATCCGATGATTAATTGTTGTTATACTTGGTCGTTTTCAAGAATGCGGTAAGTGGGGTGTTGGTGAAGGAAATTGGAAAGGTCTAGTGACCTATCTACTATGTGGTTGAACTTAAGGTCGGGCCCAATAATAGGTCGGGTCTTTAGCCCTAGCCCACATACCCTATTTGATCTTGATGTACGACCCCTACGAATATTAGTCTATTTAAGCACAAGCTCCCAACTTATTACAAATTCGATTCCAACCCAAATTGTGTACTTTTAACATAACCAAAATACCTTGTATAACAAGGATAAATACTACAGGTAATTGAGTCCTTTTAGGACTCCATCTCCAAAAAATCTACAAATATATTACTCCACCTCATTATTCGGGTACGTTTTCATTAATATTTCATTATACAATCTTTCGCACAATTCCTCTTTCTGACTTAAGCATCGGAGGGGCGACGAGAACACACCTCGACGCCTTTGTTTCAGATATTAAAGACCAAATCATGCGAAGTTCAATCAGCCAGTTCAAGTTCATTCAGGTGACGATTTTTGGTAGCATCAAGTAATATGGGAATTATTTATAAGAAACTATAAAAACCCTAGTCTACACGAAATTGATGCTAAAAGATTACATAAGATATCCATCCAAATTTAAACTCTAATAAAATAAGGAAATTCGCGAAAAAGAAAAATTTCTCCAACATGCGGCCGCATAGTACAAATCTATACGGTCACATAGATCAAGTTCAATGCATGCCTTTTGGTCCTGATATAGGCATGTGATCGCATGCCTTTTTCCCTATGCGATCACATGGGCTTCTTCCTCAGCTCCAAGATACTTGCTCAAATTACTGTGAACCACTTCGTCTTGGCTCCCGAGTCCAACATGCAACTTGGTATTTGGCATGTTAACTTCCTCATTTTGGACTCCGTGACCCGACCAAGTGATTGCCTATCCGGGATCATATCACTGATGATCACAGTATGTAGAACTAACAATCATAAGGGTACTACTGATTGAGGTCGAAGACTGAACTACTGGATGAGCAGCTGATGTGGCAACAGAAAGACTCTAAGTATCTAACCTAATGGGAACAATTGTAGAATGTTCTGATGGCAACGAAGTAGTAGTCTGTAGGGTAGTAATGCTAATGATAAGTGGAACAGTAGATAGAATAGGAGCTACATGTGGAGCAACTATTTGTGATGAAGTAACTGTAGTAACGGGAACACTGAGGGTGATAGGGAGAGCAATTTATGTAATATCCTAAGTAGCTATACCTGATGTACTGTCATGTCTATTCTGGTCTTTCTTAATTGGTGTCTACCTCCGGCGAGTCTCCATCACAATCTCCTTCTTATTTCCCTTTGCTTTGGCCAAAACAGGCCTAGAAGTAAGGTCTGGGACAACGGGAGGTAGGGCAGAATGTGGAACACTAAAGCAACTCTCCTCCAAGTGTCCAAAGTGTCTACAGAAAAAAGTAGAATTTTGGCTACTAATCATATACAATCGGTGCCAATAACCTTATCTATTCTCCCTCTCAATCTATACTCTATCAGGGAGTTACATTCCAGATCAACCTCAACACAAACCCGTGCATCACTTGGTCGTCAGAGATAAAAAGCGGAGCCCAATGGCCTTAGCTATTGCAAACAATACACTCTTAGCATGAAAATGAATAGGAAGCAAAGGAAATAAGACCCAGATAGGAGCAATAGGAACTTCATGTTTCGGGCTAAAATTGGGGATCCATTTTATGATCCTCATAGGACAACCATCAATATACCAAGTGGGTTTGAGCTATAACCTTGAATAGTCATCTTCGTGCGCCAAATGAATAATAATTTTTACATTATCAATAAGTCCAATCTCATAATTTCCAATAAACCCAAAGTGCATAAAATTCTCACGTACCTTGATCATAAAAGGTTTGCGATGCATAAATTTACCTACAAGTGTAAACGTGTAGGCCTCAACCAAAAACTGCTCATCGACTCATCAAAAAATACAGCAGGCTCGCCATGATGGATGTATGGTTCCTTCAAGACCAAACGGTAATGTCTAGAATCCTCAGGAGCTCAAAGAACATGTGAAAATAATTTTCTCTGACTCCTTTCAGTCTGAGTAATAGTAGGCCGACAATTGAGTGCTACTGCATAAGATCATGGAGCCTCAGCAACTCCTGCAACTCCAGATGGAAGACAGATGGTCCATTTGAGACCAAAGCATTGGTAGCAATAGGAGGAGGCCGCACATGAAGGGTATCTGCCAGAGGGCCGGTGGTGTATGAGGTGGGGCATGGAACTGCCAGCATAGAAGGACCTAACCTATTCTACACATTTTAGGTTTGCTGAGTCTGAATCTGTGGTTCGTTTGCCAATTTGGATACTGCATGACCAGTTTTGAGAAGGATCCGTTAAGGAGGTTCAAATTGGATGTGAGTTTTGTCATGTTATTGATAGGTAGTTGGGCCATAACAGGAGCTTTGGAGGGTTCAAAAACCATTGGAGGTATTAACAATTGATGGGTATCACTGAAATGATCAGAATTTTGGTTTGAAGGGAGTTCTACTGTCGCGGGTTGGGGTGTACAATTGGAGTTCAATTGGCCATCAATTCTTTGGATTTAATGAATACCCATATCTATATTAGCCTCAATTATATGTGTGTTGGTCAAATTTTGAGCATTAACAAACTGAACATCATCAACTGGAACATCAGTACCCATCATGTATGGGTACGTGCATATTTGTTTAATTCGATTGCAATCCATCAATTGGGTTGTTAATTTGATCAATTGGTGGTCGACCCAATATATTATTAGCACTAATTGATGTTTGGAATGCAAGATTGATTGTTTGCAGCATTAGAAAATCATCAATTTTGTTGAAGCCAAACATGCCATATAACTCGCGGATAGCTTCCATAAGCTCAGCCAAATCTGGACAAAATTGAAGGTGACCCATGGTAGTAGTAGATGCGCTTGATTGAGAGGATTGGAGTGGAAGTGGTCTACGACCGGAAAGGTGGCTGATGGCGTTGGAAATAGTGCAAAAATTACGATTGGACTCGCGATTTAAGGTAGCGACTGGGGCTATTTCCAGCAGTTCCTCAGCCAGTTTTGGAAATGAGGTTGTAGAGGGAAGTGAGGGGGTTTGAATGGTAGTGTTGTATGGTGGTCTAGGTAGCAGGTGGTGGTCAATTGATAAGGAAGAAGGGGGCGGCTCCTTTGAGGGGCGAAATTGCCCATGGCCAGAGTGAAAACTAAGTAATTTAACGGCTTTTGTGTGAGTTGAATAGCTTTATCATCAAACAAATATAACCATTTAAAATTATTTGTGCTTCATGAATTGTGAATAGGTAATGCAACTATGCAAATTTAAGACTCGTCCATGTAAGATTGTATTATTTCAAGTACAATAGTTATGAAAATCATTGAGTATTATTGGATTGAGTACATTGATAGAATAGGTAGAATGGACTTAGGTTGACAAATTCAAAATCATATTATAAAACACAACTACTTAACCTATTTAAAGGATATTTGAGGATGGTCGATCCCGTGTCGAGAATAATTTAAATAGTTATTGATTTCATACTTGATGAATATTTGTGTGGAGTTTTTGGCTAATAAGTCAAACCTAGGTAGTAACCATACATTGGGAGAGTCAATTATAGTGATCCTATTACTATGAAAAAAATATTTGATTCAAATTAATGTTCCAATAAAATGAATTGCACTAACTGTGACACATTGGAAAAAGTTATCTATATTTTTGTGTGAAGCTAGTCTTGAGTAATTGGAACCTACTTACCACAAATATTTAGGAGATGGTCCACTAGAAAATAAGGTTGCGTACAGTATAGAGTGAAAATTACCTTCGAAAATAAAATAAAAGATTCCAAAAATAGAAGAAGGTATACAATGAAAAAATACATCAAATTATGTTAAAGTATTAACGAAACAACTATAAACATTGTTTCTATCTATTTAAGTCTTAGATATTTAATTTGGGATTTAGATTTCTAGGTGAAATTATTAACCCAGTTGAAGTATGGAGACTGACATTCAAATTTAGGGAGAATAATACATGTCATATATATTTCTTCCCATCAACTGACTTGACCATCGAAATCCTCATAGCCACCTCACCCACCATCGAAGAAGGCCATTGGTGACTAACGATTTGTCAAAGTATATAGAAAAGGAGCTTACATGTGTGCAAGTGGGCCCAAAATATGTTGGCCACGTGGAGGTACACTTTTCAAGGTTAACAGATTGACGCCGTCTATGAAAAACCACAATATTAACCACGAGCATCCACGTGGAAAAGCTTATTTGAAAAGTGATTTAGCTTTCTCCTTAAAAATGTTTTGTTCTTGAATAAAGAACAAGTGGAAGTTCTACGGAAGAAGAGTTAACTAAGTGTTGATTTGGGTGTTTGTATTTCTTGAAATTTGAGTATTTTGAGGTGAAAAACTACTCAAGAGACTCTCTCTTTGAAGAAAAGAGATGTCCACCCACCATGAACTCTAGCAATGTCTATGCAAGTGGGTTTGAGATCTGTTGTCCACATAGAGATACATTTTTCAAGATTAATAAGTTGTATATTATAAAGATCCTTGAATGTTTCTAACTGGAGATTACTATTCTATTTTCACTCTTATTTCAAATGGCATCATTTTAGTTTTTATATATGTTCAAGGACTCTATAAGTGTAGAAAGAAAATAGGAAAATTCCTCACACATAATTAAGGAAGCCATCGAAAGGTGACTAAAACACTAGAAATGACAAGAATGTTCATTTGTTAGGATTAACTGTTCCGCTAAAGACTAGTTACTAGTTAAATATCCAAAGAACCACATCTTAGCTAGGAGTTTAAAGTATACTATGATGGACACTTGTCCTAACATTTGTCATGACATAGATCTAGTTAGTAGGTATCGATATTATCCTTAGAAATGATATTGTAATACTTGAAGTACGTTGTTCGTTATTCCATTGTTGTCGAGGAAATAACTTGTGATTGAAAAAAGATATACAGATATTGATTAAGGAAGAGAACTATCAAGTACAAATAGCTATTAGACTTGGGGGCTTTTGTTATAATGGGTGGAATCTCTTGGAGTAGAAATAATCAATGGATAATTGCAGCAATGGTCTCAAACCTTTCAGATTTTTGTAGACTTTACCCTAACCTTTGTTTTGTGCCAGTCACAGTCCCAAACCTTTTAGAAATATGCACCGAAGGTCCAAATGGATGGTTGTTAGTTTGACCTAAACAGTGTACTTTGACTAATTTTGTTAATTTTGACCAATTTAGGAGGGGTAAAATAGGAACTTGACAATTATCATATTAAAAGATAAAATTAAAATTAAAGTAAAACACACACACACACACTCTCTCTCTCTCTCTCTCTCTCTCTCTCTTCCCCCATCTGTCTTTCTTTCCCCGCCCCCCTCTCTTTCTCGCAACAAGTACCGACAGCACCACCACAACAGTGCCGGTACGTTGCCCAATTATCAGTCGTCAGCACGCGAAGGCCCAACCTCCCCACTCGAGTCTCTATTAAAGCTTCCCTGGCGACGCAACTGCTCATCCCTCGATGGCCGTTTGAAAGCTTCCAGTTCCCTTCCCTTTGATGCTTGAACAAATTATAACTCTGTATTTGATTTAGAGTGAATGAACATATGGGTTGAACAAAAAAATGTGGGATGGTGTGGACAAGGTTGATTTGGAGCTCCAAGTAATGTCACTGTGTGCGAATGTGAGAGAGAGGGGGTGAATGAATTGGATTTTGGAGTCTCAAAATGTTATCATGAGAAGGGTATCTACAAGAGTACAAACCTGAAAGAATCTAGCCAACCCAGAAGAGAACAAACCGGGTAAAGATTAAACTTTTACTTACTGAATCAGAAAAAAATTAAAACTTTAATGGGACAAAGGATGGTTGTCCCCAGGCAGTAAGGTGGAGACATATACATGTGTTTTTTTCGAAAGCTTCTACGTTGACGACCATGGAGTTTCTTCCAACAATAAATTCACGTGGAGTCATTTTTTTCTTCAGAAACGATCCAAACAAGAGAAAATCAAAATACAACTCAAAAATCAACCAAAACTGTATACAGAGAGAGAAAAAAGGGACCATTTTCATGAGAATTTGATTAAAAAGACTTTTTACTTGAAATAATCAAAAAGGGGATTTGCAGTGGTATGGGTACTGCTCAGTTCATTTTTGCAATGGTGTGGGATGGTGTGGAGAAGGTTGGAATTGTAGTTTTCAAATTGGCATTGGTCGGCGATGGTGGTGGTCGACGATGGTAGGTGGCAGTGCTGGTGGCCGATTTCAGTGGGGTGGGATGAGGTAGAGTGGGGTGGGAAAGACGAACCTTTTTTATTTTTATTTATTTTCTTAATTTTTTAACTTTTTTCCTTATTTTTTGATTTTTTGGTTAATATATTTAATATGGTAATTGTCAAGTTCCTATTTTACCCCTCCTAAATTGGTCAAAAATAGTCAAAGTGCACTGTTTTGATCAAACTAACTGTCAAATGGTCCATTTGGACCTCCAGTGCATATTTCTAAAAGGTTTGGGACTGTGGCAGGCACAAAACAAAGGTTAGGGTAAAGTCTACAAAAATCTGAAAGGTTTGAGACCATTACTGCAATTATTCCTTGATTTTTTTTCATTTTTTCATTTTTTTTTAGAATTCAATACTTTAAATGAAAAATTTTACGAAATTTCATTAGTTCTGATTGATAGAAAATGGCAATTAAAATTATTTATCTAAATCTATTGAATGGGATAANAAAAAAAAAACCGGGGCCCCGCCCCATTTAATTTTTTTTTTTTTTTTTAGAATTCAATACTTTAAATGAAAAATTTTACGAAATTTCATTAGTTCTGATTGATAGAAAATGGCAATTAAAATTATTTATCTAAATCTATTGAATGGGATAATAAAAATAAATTATTAAAAATTTTAAAAAAAATTAAATGGGGCAGTAAACGAGGCAAAAGTCTCACCTTGTCCCACCTTAAACGGATAACGGGTGAGAAATTGCTTGGCGGGGCAGAGGACGGGGGAGGTTGCCACCCCGTTGCCATCCCTAATTATATGTTTCTAATAGGTTTATAGTACCGTGAACTTTAATACATACTCGATGGTCGTACAATCTATTTGCCATGTGATTTTTTATCAGATGGATCTTGAGACAGATGTTACTTGTGTTATTCGATGTCACGTATTGCTCGAGTTAAGTCCATCGTGTGCAAGTTGGAGATATTAAAAAAATACGTATTACCCCATATGGGGTGATACGACCCATTAGTTATTAAAATGGGTTAAGGAAATTGTTTAAATTTATTTCAATCACTATTCAAATTCCATAAACTTCTAATTCTTGTCTCTAGCAAGTATTGAGAAAAAATGATGGCAAAAATGGTGAAATTTGTACCGAAAATTACACCAAAATAAAAAAGAACCTAAAACCATTTTTTTTTTATGTGAAAACTCACAATTTTTTACTATTAAATTGTGGATAATAATCTACTTCCACATTAAATTAGGGCCATAGAAGTACAACAAAATGTAGAAATTGGGACATCGAACAACAAGGTGATTCAACCCTGGAAACGTGAAAATTCTCATTCTTTCGAGTAAAAGTTTTTAATCGAAATTTATGCTCAAGCATGCTGCGAATTCTTTCATTATCGAACATGTTTTCCATTTTTGTTTGTAGAATGAATTCCTATCAAAATTGTGAATTTGCCTACTTGTAACGCAAAGTTTTGCCTCAACGTGGTTTAGATAAAAAAAGAGATTTTTAGTATGCTTTAAGAAAAGTGAATAAAATGTATTGTTAAAAATTGTATTACACATGAAATGTACTATTAAAATTGATGATTAACTTTAACAAAGAGTTTAATCATTTTTTTCTTTTAATTGAACCAAACAGAGCTTAATAACAAAACTTCATTTTTCCTGATGCCTCGTGTAATTGTCACAAAGCAATCATAAAGTACTTCCAGTTCCAAATAACACACTCAATCAATCCCTTCTGTTCCAGGTACCTATTTCTTCTGTTTGATCGCTATAATCAATATTCTTTAGTTCCTAGAAATTCTTGTTAATTCGAAGTTGAGTTAAGTAGTTAAATTTGTCTTAAATTCTAAACCTCTATTCGAGGTTTTAATAATTTTAGTCTCACAATTTTATTGAATCCTTTATTGTTCTTAATGCTTAGAAATTCTTGGTAATTTGCAGTTGAGCTGTAAGCATTTAGTTTGTATTAGTTTTTAAATGTTGTTTGACGTTTTGATAATTTTATCGCACAATTCTATAGTATTTATTCGTAATACAAACCAAATGTGGTTTTGGTTTATTAATATGTAATTTTAATAATTTTATAGAAATTTTTAAATTTTTTTGCCATTGTTAAAGGAATTAGGGATTGAGCAAAACTGTGGTTATTCAGTAGAGGAATGATGGGGCAACATATTATAATGATTTGGTTTCTGATTTTGATGTTACTATTGGTGGAGAAGAGTAAAGGGGTAATATCAGCTTCCAACTACTTGGTCGGGCTCGGAAGCTATGACGTCACTGGGCCAGCAGCTGATATTAACATGATGGGTTATGCTAAAACGTATCAGACTGCATCTGGAATTCACTTGAGGTTGCGAGCTCGTACATTCATAGTGGCAGAGCCACAAGGAAACCGGGTCGTGTTTGTGAATCTTGATGCCTGTATGGCCTCACAACTCGTGACACTTAAAGTACTCAAGAGGTTGAAGGCAAGG
This sequence comes from Fraxinus anomala, assembly GCA_903798345.1. Taxonomy (NCBI): domain Eukaryota; kingdom Viridiplantae; phylum Streptophyta; class Magnoliopsida; order Lamiales; family Oleaceae; genus Fraxinus; species Fraxinus anomala. Next base: position 14,903 of record CAIGRN010086759.1, on the reverse strand, counting down.
TTGTTATTTGCCTCCTAATTATGTCTTATCCAGATTTTTTTGTGACAGGATTGGACAGTGCTTAAACAATTTTTAGCTTCTTTTTTATTATTTGACCTTTTCCATCTCCAATACCGTATGCCAAACATACGCCTATAGAATTTGCTATCTATTGTGGAGTGTCAAATAGATAATTACAACCTTTCCTTATTGTTAATATCCTGTTATAGCAGTGTTTTAATATTGTGGATATTTGATTAAGCATGTAATTGTTGCTATTACAGGTATGGAAATCTTTACACAAAAAACAATGTTGCCATTAGCGCCACTCATACCCATGCTGGCCCGGGGGGTTATCTTCAATATTTTGTATATCTTATAACATCCTTTGGTTTTGTGCGCCAATCCTTTGACGCCCTTGTTGATGGCATTGAGCAGAGCATCATACAAGCACATGATAATCTTCGACCTGGATCAATATATGTGAATAAAGGTAATGGAATTTGGTTTTAATACTATTAGTTTGTTCTCTGTAGCACAGACACTTCAATTAGGATAGCGTGTCCGTGTCGGACATCAGTCGATACCGACACTTCTCGGATTATTAACAAGTAACAAATATGTACTTATATTTAAAATATTTCTACAAGAAAAATTAACAACCAGTATAAAACTAAATTTATTCTATATAAATGAAGAATTTTTAGAAATTTAATCAACGTGTCGTGTCTGTACTTTTTATAAAAATCGCGTGTCGGCATATCCGACACATATCGTGTCGGACACACATCCGTATCGGTGCATCATAGAGTTTGTTAATGCAAAAGTGATATAAAGCAACTTTTTTATATATATTTGATTGAGTTGATTCCACAGCGTCGTGCATATATGTTGATATTATGGCACGAATAGAAAAATTATTTTATAGTGATTAGTCTTTCATCCACTTTGTGCAATGAACGCGAAGAAATAATTTACTTACATTGGAAAAAAGAAAAAACAATCAATTAACCAATTAAGTCCATGTTATTTTCACTTCTGTTTTCTTCTCATTTGACAATATAAATGTATGGCAACCGTCCTCCAGCATTTCTTAGTCTATGTGTTTTACCTAATACCAAATGCTGACATATTAGAGGCGTGATCAAACTGCATGTCATCTAACTAACCCTTTTAGTGATCTGTTTTTTCTCTAGATTTCCACCTTCAGTCACTAATAGTATCAGTTTAACTTTACCTTTCAAAAAAAAAAAATAGTATCAGTTTAACTGCCTTCTAAAATTGTGTTCATTTGCATACCTCTCACAAACGTGGTATTGCCCATACACTAATCTCTTAAACTTTCTGAAGCTTTGACTTAACACAATCTTCTTTTGTTCCTGCAAGCACATCCTCGACGGACACGATTCCAAGGGAAGGATGTGTTACCCTAAATGCTCCTCAAATAGTCTTTCATTCTATCTGTTTAGCATGTATATTTCCTTATTACTATGCGGATATGGCTGATTATACTATTGTAACACTATGAAACTTTAATGTATTTGTTCTACATTTCCATTAATTATTGATTATTGTTATTTTTGAATCTCTATTTTCCTCATTGAAGGGTGCAATTTCCTTAATTTACTTATCTCCATTTAACCCCCAGGCTTCTTTTGTTGCCTGTTGTGAAGTTAAATTTGCCTTTATTAGCTGGCTTTGGGTTTTTGTATTAAAAATAACTGATCTTCCTTTGTTTATATTGTTTGAGTTCATCAAGGGCCCATCAATAGCAGAATGGCTAGAGGTCACTTCATTTAGTCTGTTGTCTTTGATATTGTCACACACTTATGTTGGTTTCTGATGGAATAGCAATCAAGAAGGCATGAACAGTACTTTGAAGAAAATTGTTAGTAATGCTTATTTGACCTCTGTATACTATTCTCACTAGGTTTGGCTTTGAATTTGCAGGGGAGCTTTTAGACGCTGGTGTTAATCGCAGTCCGAGTGCTTATCTCAATAACCCTGCAGAAGAGCGCAATATATACAAATATGATGTTGATAAAGATATGACCCTTTTGAAGTTTGTTGATGATGAATGGGGTCCAGTAGGTAGCTTCAGTTGGTTTGCAGTACATGGAACTTCTATGAGCCGTACAAACCCGCTGATAAGTGGGGACAACAAAGGAGCTGCTGCACGGTTTATGGAGGACTGGTTTGATCAGGATTGTAGTGGAAGTAAACCTTCTGATGCATTCAAGGCTAAAGTGAACCCACCAAGAGTCTCAAACGTTATTCCATTTGTTTATGAAAATCGTAAGTATTATATACTTATCCAAATAATGTTGCAGTATTATATAAAATATACAGTATCATTATTTAAGAGTTGACTTATATAGAAATGTGTGACCACATGTTTCTAGTTCTTTATGAGTGTGATAATGAGGGTCCTATCCTATGTACATAGCCTCCGGTAACATTTTTGTTTATCTCGCTACTTGCAATTTCGAAATAAGAAGGTAGTTTACCTTGGAACATTTCTTTGTGGCTGTCTCAAAACAGATTGTGAGTTACATGAACTTAATGCTTCTTTCCAATCTTCTTCGAGCAAACCAGCTACCAGATTTAAGAGCCTTGCAAGACGGGTACGGAGTACTCTCAGGCAAGCAGATAGGCCTAGATTTGTATCTGCATTTTGTCAGACCAATTGTGGAGATGTTAGCCCAAATGTTCTCAAGGCCTTCTGCATAGATACAGGGTCACCTTGTGACTTCAATCATAGTACCTGTGGTGGGAAAAATGAGTTATGCTTTGGCCGAGGTCCTGGGTATGCATTCTTTCGTAGTTTTCTATTTAGCAGAAGCAAATCCTTGCTTTAACAATTTCTTCAGGAGTGGATTGTTCTGATTCTGATTTAAACTATAATCTCATCTCTTGGTTGCATGGCAGCACGGATGAATTTGAAAGTACACGTATCATTGGAGATAGACAATTTAAGAAAGCAGTGGAACTTTTTAATATAGCATCCGAGCAATTAAAGGGAAAGGTTGATTTTCGCCATACTTATGTGGATTTCTCCAAGCTTGAGGTGACAATTTCTAAACATGGAGGAGGTACTGAGGTTGTAAAAACCTGTCCTGCTGCAATGGGGTTTTCATTTGCTGCTGGGACAACTGATGGACCTGGTTCTTTTGATTTTAAGCAAGGAGATGTCAAGGTACTACTGTTGGATATATATTGTGTAAATCACAGTTGTATACGATCATCTAGCAAAGAGTAGTATATTTATGTTCTCTGTATCTGTCTCTAATTCTCCCCCAACTGCCCTCTCATCAGGGGAAGGCATTTTGGAGATGGTTGTCCTACTTACTTAAAAAGCCAAACCAGGAACAAGTTGATTGTCAACATTCAAAGCCCATTCTGTTTAATACGGGTGAAATGAAACTGCCTTACGATTGGTCGGTGAGCTACCATCATTTTAGTATATGTTATATTCTTATATTGTTGGATTTGTATCTTTCAGACATTTTCAGAATGGATAGGAATTCGCAATCTTTTAGTATATCTTTTAATTGCCTAGTTCCATCAAATTTGTAACTTAATGTCTCGAGTGCCTTAGATCTGGGAATTAAATATTGTAGTAATAACTTACCAACTGAATCTGCCCAATCATGAACTGTAAATAGTTTCTGTCTATCCATAATTTAGATCAGATGTGTCTATGTTCTTTTGCATTTTTTTTTTTTTTTAATAATTGAAGAAGGTGTATTAAGCTATGCAAGGACAGGTTGGAAGCTGAAAAGTTTCTTTTGTCCTCAGTCGAATTATATAGATCGAGTAAATATACACAATGTTACGAAAGAAATCCAACCTTGCATGGAAACGGGTTGGAGAAAGTCCAAAATTTCATTCTCAATTAGTGAAATGTCCAATTTGAATAGTTACATGAATGACAGTTGCCATTAAGCCTAAAACCTTTGTCATGGATCTCTAACGATATGCAACAGGGCTATCTTAAACAAACTATTGACAAAATCATATAATTTGTTTTAAGATTTGACTTTCCTTTTTCAATCAATTCCTAGACAAGTTGGACTATACATTTGTTTTCTCATTTAGGATATCTTATTCAGTTTCCTTTTCTTTGTATAAGAAAAATATAGTAGGTGGTTTCTCTTTGTAATTTGAGAAGACGAGAATAGTTTTACAAATTCTCTATCTTCTTTGAATTCTTTTTCAATTACACTTATTCTATAATTTATAACACGATTACATAAAATATAGATAACTAAATCCTATAAATTAAGGAATCTAGTCAGCTTTCAGTGATCACCGTCAAGTTGGTTCAAATATCTCCCCTACCCAGCTTGGTTCCAAGTAAATTAAATATTGGATAAGTATATCTTTTTAAATATTGCTTACCATGAAACTATGCCCCCGTTTGGCCCCATTATTTGAGATTATAATTTTTGGAATAGAAAATGAGTGGTTAAAAAAGAAGAAAAATTTTGGGTTTACATGTAATATTATTTTATTGGAGCATGTGTAATTGATAAGAAGAAAGAGAAAAATAGATTATAATTTTAATGGGGGCCAAACGGGAACTAAATGTTGGACAGGTATTCCTTTAGAGAAAATGTCGACCATCTGGAAGTAGAAGATAAATGAAAATCAGACCACTTTGAATTTTCTCAGATAAGGTGTCGGACTATGTTAATGTGCTTAATTGTGTCATGTTATACTGGGCTATGAGTATTGTCAAGTACTACATTGTTATCACAATATGGCTTAATTGGCTCTTCAAGCTTTATTTCCAATTCTCAGGTTTGAAAATTCAACTTATTTAATGAATCTAGGTACAACATATTGCTTTATATAAATGTTACCAATTTTGTGCAAACGAACGTACAATACCTAAGGTAGATGTTAGTCAGTTATAGAACCTACCCAGTCAACATTGTTGTAGACTTCATCTCTTATTTTTCCACTTCTGAAAATAACAAGCATTTACCTATTGTCGACTTCGTCTATCTGAAAATTCTTAAATCAACATCCATATGACCTTCTGAGTACGCACGAGGTGGCTCACCATACTATGTGAAATTTGTAATGATTATGTAGTTTCTGAGATTATATCGGTTCAGCTGAACCATAATGCCAGGTAATGGCATCTAAATTCCCAACTCTTTTTTCATTATGAATATACTCGAAAGGAATCAGTGTGTGCAGTTAATTACTTTGTTTAATCTTTGGTTGGGAAGTCATCGTATTTATGCTGTTATGAATTAAATAATTTTCGTGTATCCAATCTTTTACTTTATTTCTTACTTAACAGTGCACATATGAACTTAGATCGATGATAATATGGTTTATCCGTGTGATTTGCAGCCTGCAATACTTCCAGTTCAGATTCTGAGGATAGGGCAGCTGGTCATTCTCAGTGTACCTGGAGGTAGTAAGTTATCTTATTTTGTATTCTTTTAAGCATGCTGAAATATGTATATTTTCTATACCAGACTGTCCTTAATATTATTGAGATGGATAAAGTTCGAGTGTTCTCTTGCTTTATATTGGTTTCAAATATTATCAGATGGTTCTTAATAATTCCTTGTCTTCCTGTTGTGGCGGGCTAATGAAAAGATGTGGCAAGTAGCGTGCTGGCTATGTTTAGCAGTTACAAATTGAACCACTTAATCGAACACCTTAAACTATTAGAGATGGGACAACTTTATTTATTTAAATTTTGTCTCTCACATGCTGGATTCTTTTTTTATCAAAGGCTTGACACATGAACAATTTTCATAAATGGGTGGTGGTGAGACTTAACCCCAAATTTTTGCTAGCTCTAATATCATGTTGAACCACTTTGTCTAAAATCTTAAGCTATTAGAGAGGGGACAAATTTTATTTATTCAACTTTTGTCATCAAAGGATCATGCTTCAAATTTCATTAGGAGATAATGGAATGACTGGCTTTCAAAGACTCTAGAGAACTGCTTTTTATATTTTTGTTTCAGTTCTTTATTTTGGTGCGAGTAAATAGTTTCATATAATCCTTTTTATGTAGTGTTCTAGTTATTTTCTAGACCAGTAGAAACTATGCATCACCACCTTCTCTATGAAAGCAGATGAAAATATTAACGTTGACAGCTAACTCCAATAAATTAGCAGCACAAACAGCATTCTCATTTTAATGCCCTCAAAATTTGATAAATTTTATTTTAGGTCTAGCAATTTGTTCCATGGCCTCCTTAAATATGAATGTAAAACCTACTTGAGGTTATCCTAAGCATAAAACTGAAGTCTAAAAGCATTCTTCATGATGAATAAATATCTCACTGTTCAGGAATGTTTTATTTCTTGCCTTTTATTAACAGAGGTCACAACAATGGCTGGAAGACGGCTCCGAGATGCCGTGAAAACAGTGCTCACAACTGAAGGTAGCAACGAATTTGATGGAAATGTCCATGTAGTGATAGCTGGGTTCACTAATGCATACTCACAATATGTAACAACATTTGAGGAGTACCAGATACAAAGATACGAGGTCAGTGTCTAAATAATGGTAAAGAAAATGGTAAAAACCTTTGCTATAATGTTGAATTAATGGTTGTCACAAACTAGAGAGCTCACCTTTAGAAATGCATTTTTTGAAAATTGTCTGCAGCTAGACGTGATATTTAGAACTGGGAATTGTATTGAATTGGAATTAGAATGCTCAGAGTTGAAAGGATCAGAGGTTTTCCTATAATATATAGGAGCTAGTATCATTTTGTGGAGCACAATCAGAATTGATCCAAAAAGGAAATAGATTTGGAAAAAAAAAATAAAAGGTTATTGTTGAATCACCTCTTCTAATATCTAAAGTTGATATATTTAAAGCATTTTTAACATGTCCCCTCACGTGTAGACTGGATTTTTTTTTTTTTATCAGAAGTCTTACACATGCACAATTTTAAAAAATGTGTGGCAGATATCACGTCAAATTACCTTATCTAAAAGGTTAAAACTTTTATAGAATGGACAAACTTAGTCACTGGATTTTATTTTTTTTATCAAAAGTCTTATACATGCACAATTTTAAAAAATGTGTGGCAGATATCACGTCAAACTACCTTATCTAAAAGGTTAAAACTTTTATAGAATGGACAAACTTAGTCATTTAGAACCCGTTTGGTCCCAATTATTTGACATTATTTGAGATTATAATTTTTGGAATAGTGTTTTTTTGAAGAATATGTTAAAAAGGAAGAAATTGTTTTGAATTTACGTGTAATATTATTTTGGAGAATGTGTGGTTGATAAGAAAAGCGAAAAAAATAGATTATAATTTTAATGGGGACCAAACGGAGGCTTAAATAATGTCTTCAACAATTATACCTATTAGATACTACATTGTCTACATTTCACATAGACAGATGTCTTGCGTAATATATGATGGTAATCCTTGTAACATTACATCATTTCCAGGGTGCCTCGACTCTATATGGCCCACATACTCTCAATGCCTATATTCAGGAGTTCAAGAAGCTTGCAACGTATCTTATCAGCGGACAATCAGTGCAATCTGGCCCAGAACCCCCGGATCTTCTAGGCAAGCAAATAAGCTTATTACCACCAGTTCTGCTGGATGCAACTCCTCCAGGTGTAAAATTTGGTGATGTCAAAACGGATGTACCCAAGAGCTCCACCTTTAAGAGAGGCGACAATGTGATAGTCGTTTTCTGGTCAGCATCCCCGAGAAATGACCTTATGACCGAAAGTACTTTTGCGCTCGTGGAGATTCTTCAAGGGAAGGACTCATGGGTTCCCGCTTATGATGATGACGATTTCTGCCTTCGCTTTATATGGTCGAGACCTGCTAAACTTTGTCCTATAAGTCATGCAACTATTGAATGGAGAATACCAGAAACAGCTGCTTCAGGTGTGTACAGAGTAAGTCATTTTGGTTCTTCAAAGAGTCTTCTAGGGTCAATTAAGCCTTTTACAGGTTCTTCGAATGCTTTTGCTGTGACTTGAGACCAAGGTATTCACCTACCATGTGCATCTTGGTGATCATCTTGTAACTAATGTAATTATACATATAGTTCAACTTAATAGACTTTGTCCATGTTAATGAGATGCTCACACCAAATTTCAATTATACAAGTGAAAGGAATGGTGTAGTTGTAACGATCTAATTTTATTCCACGTCCCTAGCAGAAGGCCTCGTGGGTTTATAAGTACTTTGGACATTCTTAACCTTATAAATTGATTTTAAGGGTGAGTTCTACCCAAACTGATAAATTGATTTTAAGGGTGAGTTCTACCCAAACTGATCGGCACCGTAGTCCTTAGCTGTAACTCCAAAACTTGTGCTGAAGTAAGGAATTGAGGGTGATCAATAAAATCAAACTGAGGTTTACCAGAGTTGGGTAAAAAAAAAGGAAGTGTATTTTTGTATGGAGAATTGAAAAAATGGATAAATGAGATTTGAAGTAGTATTTCTGATTTAGGCTAGTTTGATTAGTTATGATTAATTAGGATTTTGTTGGTAAGCTTGTAATGTATTAATAGGTACCTTATATTTAAACTCTCTGCTCTATTAAAAAGAAAAGAAAAAAAGAAAGAAAAACCTCATGTTCGAGTCCCCTTTTTCTTAAGAATGCATTTTTGGAATAGTAGATTGATGGAAAATGTGTGATTGAAAAATAATGAAAATTTTTTGATTTGCGTGTAATATTATTTTATTGAAAATGTGTAGTTGAAAAAAAAGAGAAAAATATATTTTGAAAATAATGGGAATAAAAAAAGGGCTATTGGTTAAATTTCATCATGGTCATTGAGCTTTTGGCAAAATTTCTTTCGATTCATTGAATGTATTAATTGTTTCAAATGAATCATTGATCCCATCCCACACTGTGTCATGGCAAAGATTCTTATTTTTACATTTTATATATTTAAATTAGAAATCGTATTTAAAAAATAAAGAAATAATATTAAGAATTAAAAATATAAACAGAACATGAAATTGAGATATTTTAATATCCGTCTCGTCATTGTCGCTTGGTGGGGTGGTGGAAGGGGCGGGTTACCCTAGTGGTGGTAATGGGCCGAGTGGAGCCGACTCGGCTCGTATAGCTCGTGCTCGTTACTCATGGGTCGAGTCGAGCTTCGGCTCGCGAGCTCGACTTTTTTTAATTTTGTTTAACTATACTTTTTCTAAACTTAGAAAAAATAAAAAATTAAGAAAAACCCACGAGCCGTTCATCGAAAATGAGCCAGCATGCTCGGCTCGGGTAGACGAGCGCGAGCCGCTCTTTTACGAGCCAAGTGGTCGAGCCGACGAGTTGCTCGACTTGATTGTCATATCTACGTTACCGTAATCTCGGCTTCTTGTCATCTAAGCAGTTCATGAGCCGCTCTTTTACGAGCCAAGCGATCAAGCCGCTCGGATCGATTGCCACTTCTAGGTTACTCTAATCTCGGCTTCTTGTCATCCATAAATCTAGTATCTCAATTTTTTATAATTTATGTTTATAAACTGCATACAAGTATTCAAATCACTTTTATCGACACGTTTTGAGAAATTCACAAGTATTATCCCATCTCCACCAAATGCCAATATCCATTTCGTACGGTATAATGCCAAATGATCTTTTCCTTTTTTCTCTCTTTTTTATAGCAACCATTTATAATTCCATTAACTACCACACATAAATATTATTGAAGTGTACATGGTTTTGGTGTTAGTGTATGTGTACTATCCTACCTTTTTTAAACATAATAATATTTGCATGTCTATGAGGGTGACATATGATCCGATGGTTGGACTAAGAAAATCAATAAAATGAAGGAATCACTATAATTGAAGATTTAATATATATTTACCAGACTAAATGGTGGCCGTGGAATTAATTAATTATTAAACTATATTTGATATTTTTAATACTCCAAGATTCCCAATTCCCAAGATTTACTACTAACTACGGGTGAATTAAAGAAAGATGACATATTTCTTCATTTTCACACAAATTAGGCTTTTTTAGGCTTTGCTACTAAGTCCCATTTTTTTCTCATTCTATTTCGCTCGACACGTATATAAATTGTTCATGAGTCCAAATATTGGTAAATTATTTGAATTCAACGATAAAGGTCTTTGCTCAATGATCATACTATTGTCTTGGAGTTGTGTTATTTTATAGCTATAACGGGAAACTAAAATATGTTTACCCTTTGGTTCCCCAAATTACTTACAATGATCCATAAGAAAACAAATAAAACTAAAAGATCAATTAAAGTGGTCATAAGTATTTACTTAGTTCAAAGTGCTTATTAATGATAATGGGAAACAAAATCCAACGTCCATTATCAATCGAGTGGAGCCAACACTAGTCCATAAAATAATTTAATCCAACCCAACCTCAATGGGTAATTTCATTTGCTGTCCAAACTTTCAACGCAATCTCAATTAGATCACTAAGTTTTAATATATCACTATTGAGTCAGTGAATTTCAATATAATTTCAAATTTCATAGTTTTGTCCCATCAACTAACTATCATTCTCTAACTTGACAGAAGTTGCTTAATTGACAGTTGTAATTATTGATTTTTCATGTAATCTATACGTGACACCTCCTTAATAGCAAAAATAATAATATGAAGATTATAGCACTATCTTTAGATTAAAATGTTAAAAATCTTTTGTGACTTAGCACAGTGGCAATCTTCGTCGACTTGGGAGAAGTAGGTGACGAAGGATGAAAACCCAAGTGAAACAAAGTTAAAGTTGAGTGACCTAATTGAGATTTCACTAAAAGTTCACTGACTGGTGATGAAATTTAGTCACCCAATCACATTTGTTTCATTCCAACAACAACATATAATGATAAATGTTAGGTTGAATATTTTAAATATAATGACAGCTAATATGATTTCACTACAAAACCACCACATATTGAGTTGTAGTCCAGAAGAAATTATGTAATTGATTGAGGCTTGTCGGTTTGTTCTTGAGGATTATGTTTGATGGGTTCAAGTCGATGTAATTTAAGAAGAAAAAAGTGATATATTTCTACGTATTTTTAATTCAATCTAATTTGAACTAACGTACTATGTGTAATCATAACATATATCGCCTATTTGAGTCCGAATTTTGTAAAAAAAAAAAAAAAAAAATTACATTTTTGAATAGTTTATTGATGGAAATGTGTGATTAAAAAATAAGGAAAATTTTTGAGTTTGAGTGTAATATTATTTCATTGAAAAATGTGTGATTAAAATAAAAGTCAAAACACTGTTCAAGAATATATTTTTTTTTCAAAAAAAATGGAGCTCGAATAAGGGCATAGTCAATTTTTCGAAATATTTTTGTTATGGTTAAAAGTAAAAATGATCTTCATCTTTGCCTCGACCATGTGTCCCTTCCGATTCTCAAGTCAACCACCTTCTCCCTCTGTCCATTCTCCAATCCCTTAGCCTTGTTAATTAAGAGCCTCCCGAACCAATCAAGGGCATGAAATAGGTGGGAAGGGGCGAGACAATAAAAGAACACCACAAAAAAAATGTGGGGAAATAAATGCGACAATAAACAAATATTTTGAAAACTTGATAAAATTGAAACTATGTTTAAACCCAATTTTTTTGTCAAAATTAGTTTTGTAATAGTGATTTTTAGAAAATGTGAAATGTAAGAGAAATTTTGGATTTATATACAAAATTATTTTATTAAAAAAACATGGTTAAAATTTTTTTTGAATTGTCGCATAATAAGGCTCAAACAGGGGCTAAAATATAAGATACGCATTCAATCCTTGTTAAGAACATAAGCAAATCAAGAGGTTCCTTGATCCATGAACAACTTCTTCAACACTCTAAATCAATTCGAACAAAAAGATAGCGACATGTTTTAGCCTCATTTTGCCTTCCTTTAAAACATTTTTTTTTTTAATTTTCATACTCATTTTCAACCACACATTCACAGAATAAAATATTTTTGCACATAAATTCAAAATTATTCCATATTTTTTAATTAGACATTCTCTACAAAATTACCATTCAAAACATTTTATTTATTTATTTATTTTTTTTTGGCAATAATGATCATGTGGGTGAGAGTCCGGACCATATACGTTACTAATCATACAAGTAACAAAAAAGAGTAAAGCTCCCAACAAAGTTGGTATTATATATAAAGTTGAAACCAAGTGTCTTCCAAAGTAATCACTTGACAATGAGGCAAGTTGTCGTGTCGGCACTCACCATTTTGGTGCTCTCACTCCTCTCCGCCACCACTCATGCACACAACATCACTCAAATCCTAGCTAAACATCCTGAATTCTCCACCTTCAATCACTATCTCACCGTCACCCATCTGGCGGCAGAGATCAACCGCCGCCGCACCATCACCGTCTGCGCCGTCGACAATGCTGCCATGAACGAAATCCTCGACAAACATTTCTCCCTTTACACTATCAAAAATGTCCTCTCTTTACACATCTTTGCTGATTACTTCGGTGCCAAAAAGCTCCACCAGATCCCGAAAGGCTCCACCACCACATCCAGCCTCTTCCAGGCCACAGGCGAGGCCGCCGGCACTTCCGGCTACGTGAACATCACCAATTCCAAAGGGGGAAAAGTCTACTTTTCACCACAAGACAGTGAAGAAGAAGCAACATCCACATTCGTCAAATCAATCGATGAAATCCCTTATGTCGTCGCTGTAATCCAAATCAGCCATGTACTGCTTTCGCCGGAAGCTGAAGCTCCGGCCGGAGGACCCAAAGATCTGAACGTCACTTCATTAATGGCGAAACAGGGCTGCAAGGCATTTTCCGATCTGTTAAGAAGCTCCGGTGCCGCCGACACGTTTTCACAAAGTGTTGAAGGTGGGTTAACAGTTTTTTGCCCAGCAGATGAATCTATAAACAATTTCATGCCAAAATACAAAAATTTGACTTCAGATGGTAAAATCTCATTGCTTTTGTATCATGGGGTTCCTGTTTATCAATCTATGGGTATGTTGAGATCCAGCAATGGATTGATGAACACTCTAGCTACAGAAGGAGCCAATAAGTACGATTTTACAGTACAAAACGATGGAGAAGACGTGAAACTGAAGACTAAAGTCGTGACTGCGACTATTAAAGGGACATTGATTGATGAAGATCCGTTGGCAGTTTTCAAAATTGATAAGATTTTGCTACCCAGAGAGCTGTTCAAGGCGGCGCCGCCTGCTCCGGCTCCGAAATCGCCGAAACCTGCCAAGTCTAAGGCTAAGAGTGGTAGCGAGGAGGATGCAGATGCTCCGGCTCCCGGAGACGACGACTCTGTGCCGGCGGATGAGACGACGGATAGTAATGCGGCTGCCGGAATCCATGGCGGGTGGTTTATTAAAGGAATCTTCAGTTTGTTTCTTGGAGTTTTTGTGTGCAATATTTGATTGATAAAAAAAGGTTTCATTTCTTTTTTTCTTTAAATGGAAAAAAAAATTCAATGTATTGCTTCTTTTTTTATTATTATTATTTGAAAAAGAGTGTATTTATTTTCATAATGGGATTTTGTTTCTTATTATTTTCTTGTCCATGCACAATCAAAAAGCGAATTTAGTTTTAACAACTTTTCGAGCTGTATGTATTTATATGCTCGAATTATACTACCTGAACTTAAACAATAACAAACACTGTTTCATTAAAAAATATTGTAAATCATTGAATAAGAAAATAAAAAGTATACGATCAATTCAAGATAAATAATAAGGAATGAAATACTGAAAGAAGCAAGTTTGTGGACGGTCTTATTTCTATTTCTTGGAGTAGAAAAGTATGAACTAAAATCTATTCCTTATTAAAGCTACAATATCCAACAAAACCAAGGAGTTTGGTATTGCACTAGATTTTGAATTGAAACTTTTAATCACCCTAAAAGAATTACACTCGACATGTAGGGTTTGAAGCCCTGCATTTTGGTTAGTGCAACTAATGTGGAATAGTTAGAAAAAAAATCATAAATCGATATATGATGTATTTTAATATTTCTAACATCCGTTCAAACGAAATTCGAGTTACGAACAAGATTCCTTTTGTTATTCACGTCCTGGTCCTACATCAGTGACTGCGCTCGCTGGTTTAGTTAATGAATAAAGTAACACGTCTAATTTATCCAACAAAAAGAAAAAGAAATTAATTTTTTATTTTTAACAAAATACAGCTGTTGATATGTGAGAGTATATATGTATATAGTGGTAGTGTCGGTGGACAAATGCATATACTAACACAGCTTGTTTGACTCATGCCAAGTCCCACCAACTCCATTAAGAAGAATAATTATAAAAAAAAAAAAAAAAAAAACTTTATGATAGACCATTCTTTCTTGATGCTCACTTCATTTGAGTTGAAAATTATTTGTG
>CAIGRN010086751.1:0-11541 GCA_903798345.1 Fraxinus anomala | reverse complement strand
AGTATGAGATGTTAACTTCACAATGCCACATGCATAGTTATAATTAGCAATCATCTGAGGACAACTAAACTTTGTTGCCCCATTAATGAAGGAGTTTCTTGAGTTTTTCCTAGTTTTAAGCACAACTAAAATTATGTTTCACTTATTCATTCACAATTATCTGTACATAATTTCCATACAGCTTCAAAGGTACCTTGAGTCAGCTCAAACTAATCATAATTTCCACCCCACCCCTCAATTGAAAAATAAGATATCTGAACACAGAATCTATCGCATACTATTTTAACTTCCAACCACTAACCTGAAATGGAATTGCCATTTGCAAACAGAGGATCTAATTGAAGTTACAACAGAAACACACATAATGGAAAATTTACCACAATTTTAGTGCTCAAACGAGATTAGTTTATTTAGAAAAGCTTAATTATTTCTAAAGCCAGATCGGTCTAACAATAATCTCTTAACGAGGCCAAGGTTTTCTACTAGCACTCCTGTATTTTCATTAGCTAAAGGAGAAGTATGTAGTAAACATATTTTCAGCAATTCTTCCTATGTATACCAGTAGTCACACGAGAAAAGAATTGATCTTCTACAACTACAAATAATATTAGAACAAAAATTTAAATCTAAATTCCCAATATAAAACCACAGACTAAAAAATAATCTACAAAAAGGATGCCCTGATTACCTTTGAATGAACCCAAATGTACAAAAGCTGATTTTTCATAGCTGAATATAAACAGACGGATTCACCAGCCTTTCTTGTTTATACTTTAATCAAAATCAAGTGGAAACATATGTAATTGATAAATGATACGAAAATTTTCTCGAAATAAAAAGAAATTGGAAGATATCTGAATTAAACGGGCGAAGGGCTTTGTTAATTTATGAATTATGATGGGTCCATATTGCTGGAGGATGGAGGTTGAGTCATGGTTTTCTCTCTCACGATCGAACCTTCCAGTTTCCACTGCAGCACGGGCGCACAGGAGGCACATCTATAACTTCTTCCGTCTGCCTTCAGTGTCGGAAATGTGGAAGGAAGTGAGTCAAGTTTTAAGTTAAAGAAAAAAAAGGGACAAAACATGGGCTCCTCAAAATTTTGGGCCTGGGCCTCCGCCTCAATCACGACCCTTGTGTAAAATCATGAAAAAAATTGGTGGTTATGGATCAATTTCTAGGGAGTAGGTAGCATTTAATACATGAATTGATATTTGTACTTTTTCAAATAGGTAGTATAGATTATGTGTCAAATTTCTATTTGAGACACAATTTAAATTATTACATGAGAACATTTATAACAGTAGTGGAATTTGAAATTTTCATTAAGGGCATTTTGGTCTAAATTTTAGTAAAATAGATATGTAAGAAATTTTGGCCATTTGCAAAAAGTAGATATTTTTTGAAATTTCCACTATTTTTTATTTGATGTTGTCATCAACATCTCCATTCAGAAGAAGAAGTGGAGATATTGTGGTGGTATGATGGTGTGATGGAGATAGAGGAGCATGAAAGTTTTTTTTACATTAATAATTAATAAAGATTTAATATTAGTAATTTGGAATAATTCATTAATCAAACTTTTAGTTTCATATGAAATTAGGTGTCCTACTGTAAACACGTTTTTTTAGCTGTATTATTATTTAATGTTTTGGTCACAATGTCCTTTTCTTCTAAATTGACTCGACCTCTAATTGTTTTTCCCTATCCTCTTGTGAAACAAGAAATAAGTGCTTTTTCGAAAGATTTTTTTTTTTGAAAGCATTATGAAGAAACATGAAAAATTATTTTTTTTAAAGAATGTGGGTGATATTGAATTCGACAAAGGGGGAAAACACTCTCCCAAACAAGCTTGTTTCTCTTCTCATTTATAGTGATGCATGTTTCCAACACCAAAAGATCATCATCTCGAGAACTCTGTAAAATCATATATTCTCTCTCCTCATGTGAACATTTCAAGAGCTACCTAACTAGTCAAAATTGTCTAGTCGAGGCTATTGATCTTTTGATATAATAGGGGTAATTTGACGAGTTGGTTTTGAGGCCTAACGTATTCCTCTAACGGTAATATTGATGAAAATAAATATTTAGTCTAGTAAACTATGTGTCTAATGATGACTATAATTTGTTCTTTAGGTCACTACATCACGCAGTATGATACCTAGTAAAAGCATGACTACTAAAATAAATAAATAAATAAAATTGCTTGCTTATGTAAAATACCTTCATTAATATTAGCCCCACGCCACGCCCTTTTTCATTTTGGATTTTGATTAAAATAATCTTACTATGGTATATGGTAAAAGTAGCTTTTGTAATTTTTTCTCAGACCCTACTTTCTATGTAATATAATATATTTTACATGTTTATTATAAAAGAATTTGTTTAACGAATTAGATCAAGGGTTGTGCTACAGGTACATATGAGGCACCATGTGTCCATTATGGACACTATTATGTACCCCCTTATGTACAACAAATAAAATCCTTAGATCAAACCTAAATCGATCATGTGTCGAGGTGTCTGTGCTATTTCCTTTTTTAACGTACAATTGAATACTTATTTGATCCCTATTTTTTTCAAAATAAATTTCTCTCTCTTCTTTTTAACCACTCATTTTTTAATAAAATAATATTACGCGCAACCCAAAAACTTTTCTTTCATTTTTAGCCGCACATTTTTCATCAATATACTATTTCAAAATATATTCTACACCAAAAATGAGAATTAAACAGGCCCTTAGTAATTTAAATCATTTAGATAGAGGGTATGTTGACTACAAAAAATGCGCCTACAGATACCGATCTCACTCGCATCCTCACAAGCTAATTTCAACACGTGTTAATGGGGTTACTAGTCGAATATGATACGGGTTTGAACGTGGGAGAAGCTTTTCGACACGAAACAAATATGTTCAAGCTCCGATAAATATATGAACAAAAGTGTACGATAATGAACAATCGATAAATAATCAAACTAAAGATTAAGATCATGCCATAAACTCTTGAAAGATCATGAAGATAGAAAAAATTCAGCTGTAGATAACCATTCTCCATCCCCCTTTTAATGGCACGAAGGAGATCTATTTATAATGTTACATGTATAATAACAATCATTGGATGAGAAGACACGTGGCTCCATCTCTTTAGCCAAAACATCACGTCATAGGCATTATTTTTGACTCACTAGCCTGGGGCACATTAAATGCCCCCAAAATGAGGCGGCTAACTCATACCCTATACTGACAAGACTGAAATTTTTACTTATCACAATAATTCAATCAATCATTCTAAAAGGATTTCACAGTTTTAAGATCTTCAAACGTAGATCATCATTTGAGCTTCAGATTCCTCTTTAGTGATCCTTGTGTATAGGTCCAGCATAGAGGCTTCGGAGCATGGGGGCTTCGGTGGGTCAGTTGGGCCACGTAAGAACCTAGGTCAGATTGTCTGGACTTTAGAAGACTTAGCTCCACGTCGAATACCACATGGCTTCGACAAAGGATGCTTCGGTGGGTCGGTTGGCCACGTGGGAACCAGCGGTAGTTGAGCCTCGAATTTCTCTTCGTTGGATATCACCACTTCGGCAAAGCCACTTCATTTGGGCCTCGGACTTGTCTATTTATATGAGCTTCGATGGGTCGGATGGCCACGTGGGAACCTGGGTCAGATTGTCTGGACTCTAAAAGACTTAGCTTCACGTCGGATGCCATATGGCTTCGACAGAGGGTGCTTCGGTGGGTCGGCTAGACCACATGAGAACCTAAGTGACGAAACATAACAATAGTCTTCCAAGTCCATGTATAATTATTCATATCATGCGTGGACTTCAATTCTTGAGCGAAACTTCTTTTCATGTCATGGTTACGTTTTTTGACAAGCACAATAATTTCTCAAGTTCAAATATAGATATTTATGTCGTAGTTGGACTTTGATGCTGAACCTGATTCCCATATGAAGTTAATTTAATGAAACTTACCTCTGAGACGGAGGGAGGGGCCGACCTGCTGAGGCTCCTTTTTTGTACCTGAACTTTATACTTTTGAGCCAAAGCAGGGAGTGCTGAACTATTGAGGCTCTTTTTTGTTGTACCTGAAGTTTTATACTTTTGAGCCGAAGCAGGGAGTGCTGAACTGTCGATGCTCCTTTTTGTTGTAGCTTAACTTTATACTTTTGAGCCGAAGCAGGGAGTGCTGAACAGCCGAGGCTTCTTTTCTTGCCTCAGTATATAAATTCTCCCATGACGTTCATCTTCGTCATGTGAGGCTTGTGATGTCTACCTCGGAAAGCCAATGAGGTAATCCATTTTGGGATCTCATCATCTTCTTCGAGGTGCCACACTTCACTACATGGTGGATGGTTCATCTATGTAGAGGCTTCTCCCATGAGGTTCAACTTCGTCTGAGAGGTTTGTGCTGTCTGTCTCGGAGAGCCAATGAGGTAATCCATTTTGGGATCTGATCCTCTTCTTCGAGACATTCGTGCTTTCCCACATGGTGGATGGTGCATCCATGTAGATGCTTTTCTCATGACGTTCAACCTTATCATAGGAGGCTTTTGTTGTACGCCTCGGAAGATCAATGGTGTAATCCTTGTTGGGATCAGATCCNCACAGGAGGCTTGCGTTGTCTGCCAGAAGAGCCAATGAGATAATCCATTTTGGGATCTGATCCTCTTCTTCGAGGCGTCCACTATTCTCTACATGGTGGATGGTGCATCTATGTGGAGGCTTCTCTCATGATGTTCAGGCTCGTCATAGGAGGCTTGTGTTGTACGCCTTGAAGAGCCAATGAGGTAATCCCTTTTGAGATCTGATCATCTTCTCTAAGTTATCCACGCCACATGGTGGATGGTGCATCTATGTGGAGACTTCTCCCATGACGTTTAGCCTCGTCATAGGAGGCTTGTGTTGTATGCCTTGGAAGATCAATGAGGTAATCCTCGTTGGGATGATGCTATCTCCGAAAAAGCCATATAGGAGGGGTCACAATGTGAGTTATTTCGTGGTTGACAATCATTTTTGTCAAAAGTGGCTCCAAAGAGTATGTTGACGGAACTGCTATTATCTACAACATCTGGTTTAACCCATTTCGAGCCATGACAGCCCTTACCACAAGGACATCACAATGGGGATAGTGTATTCCCCCAGTGTCGGCCTGAGTGAAAGATATGGGGGTAATGGCCTCCATCGTAAACTGTTGTTTACTATATAGCTGGTCATCGGGAGAACATTTGCTTCTCTTGCGTAATTCCTTTGGGAACCATGTCTCATGCCTACATAGGGTCCTCAAAAAATGTATCAATCTCATGAATATGAGCACCTTCCGCATTAACTGAAGGGTTCATTTGCTGTCGTTGCCCCTTTCCTAGGTCATTCTCTATCACGTTCTCTCCTCCATCGTGGAGATGTCTGTTAACGGAGGTTGCCTCCTCACGCCTAGGCCTGTGATCTTGCCTTGGCGGGGACATGTCCCTAGCGGAGCGAACATTTCTTTGGTTGCTTTGAGAGTTCATCTGTCTAAGATGTTGGGCTATGTCCCTATAATCCACTGTGTCATGATTGTAAGAATGGTGGTAGTACAATATTAATGGGTGTTTGGTCCATTTCTAGGTACTCAACGACGCCCTCGGCCTTTTCTTCTTTGGAGAGCCCTTAGTCCAAATCCAATCTGTCACACGGTTTCAGGTGCCACATCTTTGTAAGCCAGTATTGGCACGATGTTCAATGTGGTCGTGGTGAGTGACTATCCAGAGTTGGGAGTAATTTCATCCCCGACCTGGTTCCATGGTAGTCTACTAAATGAGATGTTGGTCATCTCCCACGTTGTCTCTATGGAGGTGGGAGACCCCTATTGGCTCTATTCCGGTGATCAATCAATTTCTCGTTGATGATCTTACGTCTCATCATTTCCAGTAAGTCATCATAGCTGGTGGGGTCCTTATTTTGCACATCCCTCCAGATGTGGTCATGTTCAAATCGCCCCGCAATGCAGATAACGCTTCCCGATCTGTGACCTGAATACAATATGTTATTTTGTTAGTGAAGCGGGCCAAAAAGCTTTTCAATGTTTCTCCAGACTGTTGACTCATGTCCTGAAGGCGTTGGATGTGAGCTTCTCAATCTTTGCTTACGACAAATCTCTTCAGAAATGTAATTTTAAATTGCGGCCGCTCCGAATACTTCCCAAGGGTAGCCTACTGTACCAAATCTCGACCGCTCCATTCAAAGTGAGGTGGAATGCTCTGCATTTGACGATCCAGGAAGTGCCTCTCAGGCTTATTTGTGTTTTATAACTATTCAGATGTTTGACCGAGTCAGTTCTTCCATCGTACTTTTGTATTTTCGATGGCACATAATGGATTGTGATAGGTGCATTCCTCAATTTTTATGAAAAAGGAAAGTTTTCATCGTTATCATCTAATTCGCATGATCTTTGGGGATCTGAATCCTCATCATCGACTGGATATCTTGGTGGGAGATGTGATGGGCCTGGATGATCTCTAGCTTCCTCCATCCTATGCTAACTATTTCTAGGCGCTGTAACCTTGGAGGCATATTCTTGCATTTCCTCCGGATGCTGAGTTTTAGGAGGTGGTGGTTAAGGCCTATTTCTAGGCTCAAGCGGTGGTTGGGACGACCTGTGCCTAGGTCCTGGAGGGCT
The DNA here is from genome assembly GCA_903798345.1 of Fraxinus anomala. Classification (NCBI taxonomy): domain Eukaryota; kingdom Viridiplantae; phylum Streptophyta; class Magnoliopsida; order Lamiales; family Oleaceae; genus Fraxinus; species Fraxinus anomala. The sequence continues at coordinate 4,880 of CAIGRN010086751.1, read as the reverse complement.
GATCCTGTCAAATACACTTACGGAACTTTATGGCATATGCTCGGGTTTATATTCATGGGGAAAAACGTCATCCATGTCTGCCTTGGCCTCAGTGGGTCGGCCTGAAGTATAGTTTGAGGAGATATCAACCCTTACTTTCCTTTCAAAAGGGCTTACATCTCTGGCTTGCCTGGGGAAATGGGCCCTTTGACTTTGGACTTCGTCCTCACGCGGATAGTATTTTGGTGATACAGAAGGGGGATTGGAGGACCTCCACTACCTTGCATTTGCATGAGGAGCTCCTGAATGGCCATGTTTTGGTGAGTAATATTCCTCATGTTGGCAACCATGGTTGCTATTTCCTAGGTAAGTTGAGCAGCTAATCTCATCCCACCATGCCTATGGTGATGGTGAGGCCGGCACCGACCCGCTGGGGTGGCCACTTGTGGAACCTCTCCGTTATGATTTTCCCTTACCTTCCTGGGAGGAATATCACGCTCTGAACTCATCTTTTCTTAACTAAGCTATCAAAATTTTCCAACTTTTAGGGCTTTTTCTTGTTCGTTTTCAAGAACAAATCCTTTTTTCAAGGGGGATGCCCAGCTACTATCCAGTGAACTTTTACCAAGAGAATGTTCGTGGTTATAGTAACGATTTCTCATAGACGGTGCTAATCTGTTGACCACAAAAATGTGCCAATAGATACCAGGCTCACTTGTGTCTTCACAAGCAAATTCCAACATCTGTCGATGGGTTCCTAGTCGAACATGATACGTGTTTGAACGTGGGAGAAGCTTTTCGACACGAGACAAATACGTTCAGGCTCCGGTAAATATATGAACAAAAGTGTACGATAATGAACGATCGATAAAGAATCAAACTAAAGACTAAGATCACGCCATAAACTCTTGAAATATCATGAAGATAGAGAAATTTCAGTTGTAGATAACCATTCTCTATCCCCCTTTTAATGGCACAAAGGGGATCTATTTATAGTGTTACATGTATAATAACAATCATTGGATGAGAGGACATGTGCCTCCATCTCTTTAGCTAAAACATCACGTCCTAGGCATTATTTTTGACTCACTAGCCTGGGGCAGATTAAATGCCCTAAAAAAGAGACGGCCAAGACTCACCTTTTTACTTATCACAACAATTCAATCAATCATTATAAAAGGATTTCACAATTTTAAGATCTTCAAATGTAGGTCATCATTTGAGCTTCGGATCCTTGTGTATAGCTCCAGCATAGAGGTTTCGGAGCATGGGGCTTCGGTGGGTTGATTGGGCCACGTGGGAACTGGGTCAGATTGTTTGGACTTTAGAAGACTTAGCTCCACGTCGAATGCCACATGGCTTTGGCAGAGGGTGCTTCGGTGGGTCGGTTGGCCACGTGAAAACCGGCCATAGTTAAGCCTCAGATTTCTCTTCGTTGAGCCTCGTTACTTTGACAAGGCCACTTCATTTTGGCCTTAGACTTGTCTTTTTAGATGAGCTTCGGTAAGTCGAATGGCCACGTGGGAACCTGGGTCAGATTGTCTAGACTCTAGAAGACTTAGCTCCACGTCGGATGTCACATGGCTTCGACAAAGGGTGCTTCGGTGGGTCGACTAGACTGCGTGAGAACCTAAGTGACGAAACATAACAAGGTATATTGAGCACCGTTAGATCCCATTAAAATTATAATTTATTTTTTTTCTTTTCTTATCAACCACACATTCTCTAATAAAATAATATTACACGTAACCAAAAATTTTTTCTTATTTTTAACCACGCATTCTTAAAAAAATATTATTATAAAACTTATAATCTCAAATAATGGGGGTCAAACGGGAGCTGAACTACTCCTATGAATTGAGACTTCGTGGGCGGCTACTCTAATTTGAAGTTATATAGTCACTTTTTGGTACAAATTCTTTAAATTTTTTTTCTCAATTTCAATCGTACATTTTTCTAGTAAAATGATTTTGCATGTAGATCCACAACTTTTTCATACTTTTAACCTCATATTCTTCAAAAAATTACTTTTTTAAAAAATTTATTCTAAAAAAAAAACTATATCAAACATGCCCTTATTTGGTTTGGCGGTGATATTGATGAATTACAAGTGGAAATTGGTTGTTAAAAAGTTCAAATATATGAAGGAGTTGCTTAGTCTACTAAAAGAGATTATATAAAAAGAATTTAATTTTTTAATTAAGTTATGCATCACCCTATAATTTATGAAGACCTCTAATTGTTCCGTAACGGAATTGATGTTTAATTATGATTTTAAAGATAAAGTGATTCCGTAAACAACTTGAAATTGTTCAAGTCCCCACAATAACCCAATGACTAATAATGCCGATAAAGAATTATCTTAGCAAGTCAAATATGATTGTTTGGTAGTAGTACATCCAAGAAATTATTCCGTCTAACAATATATTCTGAACTTTATCATGCAACGATTTAAATTTGCGCGCTTTGTGTATTTATTTAAAGAAATTACTCAAAACTCAAAATAAATATTTAAGAGTATATTTCACTAGAGATCCTAACCGTTCATAAAAGTGCACCTATATTCACAATTTTTCATTTGTTGCACTCATGTTAATTTAAATGTTAAATGGCTACTCAACTCTCTTGTGATATGAACTAATAAAATTGGATAAAATAATTTTCACTTATCCAAAATAATCTAAAAAAGACTTCAACTTTGGTTTATAAATTGAATATGGTAAAATTCATTAATGCTCTTTGAAGTACACCTCCTTACTGTGGCCCATCCCCGTCATTATATGATATTTAAAGTTCAAATAAACGTTCCATGTTAGCCGGGGACATGATATACAAGTTCCGCACTAGACACTTTGATCATCATTAATGTTTTATATATTAGACAAATAAATAAAAAACACCATCTTTAGGTTATAATTTGAAGTAGGACAATACTTGAAAAAATAAATATTAGGACTATTATGGAATTCAAAATTGAGTGCTCAACATCTCCTTCATACATGTCAATCAAGAAAGCAACCCTACCCCCGCCCCGCCTCCTATCATCATCATCATTTCTATCTTCTTTTCATTGAAAGCTCCTTGTCTCCGACACCATTATCGGGTTTTCGTTGCGGTGGTTGCATTCGTTGAATAGAGAGAGTACTTGTTAGTTTGAGTGGTGCTTTTGGTATCGATGTTTTAAGGTCTCTAGTCACTGTTATATTGACAGAGATAGTCCCTCAGTCCATCTGTGGTGTCCACTTTTACAATTTTCCTTTCCCTATCCTTGCAGGTAGGTGGTTCCATCTCTTCGAGACTCTAATCTCTAACAGCACTTGACAAAATCGTTCAAGGTAGAACGACTCTCTATATATATCGCCTTTGTAATAGATTTTCTTAGAGATAAACATTTGAAATGAGTTTCTTTGTGAATGGAGAATCACAAGTTCCTCCTGGGTTTAGATTTCATCCAACTGAAGAAGAGCTTTTGCAATACTATTTGAGAAAAAAAGTTGATCTCAAGAAGATTGATCTGGATGTTATCCAAGACGTTGATCTTAACAAACTCGAGCCTTGGGATATTCAAGGTAGACACGATTTGATTTTCAATTTCTTAATTTCTGGGCCTTAGTTTTATATTTTGAATGCAGAGAAATGCAAGATTGGAACCACTCCACAGAATGATTGGTATTTCTTCAGTCACAAGGATAAAAAGTACCCCACTGGTACGCGTACTAATCGTGCAACTGCTGCTGGATTTTGGAAAGCAACGGGGCGCGACAAAGTGATATATAGTAACTCTCGACCGATAGGCAGGAGGAAGACGCTTGTTTTCTACAACGGTCGGGCTCCTCATGGACGAAAGTCGGATTGGATCATGCATGAATATAGACTTGATGATAACAGCACCAAACCCAATATTGTAAGTATTTTCAAATTCAACTTTATGAGTAAAATTGTTTAGCTTTTGGCCTAATTGTTGTATATGTGCAATGTTAAGGCATCAGAGGGGTTAACACAAGAAGAGGGGTGGGCGATTTGTCGAATATTTAAGAAAAAAAATCATTATAAGATCCTTGATAACACTCAGATGATCATCACTAGTTCATCGGACGATCAAAAATTGTTGAATTCATCGGAGGAAGGGACATTAGACCAAATACTCAAGGACATGGGAAGTGCATGCAAGGAGGAATTAGGCATGCTGATAAACAGTAGCCTCGATCGAGATAGATTCATTCAACTTCCGAGTCTCGAGAGCCCTGATTACACTTCTCCGTGCAGCCCAAGTTTCAATCAACCAGCGACCGGTTGTCAAGATTGGGTAACACTTGACAGGATGGTGGCATCACACCTCAATGGTGAAAATGAGACTAACTGTAAGCAAAAAAAGTTATCTGCTGGTTTTACGAGTTTTTGCGCCAGTTCCATTGATGATAATGATCAACGACTACAATTACAGCAACAAAATACGTCGTCTTCATCTTCCAATACGCACTATGGTACTGATTCTCAGTTGGATTATAATCATAATGATTGTGATCTATGGAGCTGCTTAATGCGATCATCTTTGTCACATTGCAACTTACCAAATGTACCCCGTCGATAAGATATTATAACAAGCTATAAAATAATGTTACGCGTGTTTAAGTCGATTCTTAATTCTTATACATATGGGGAACTTCATATTAATGTGCATACACAAATGATTATACTTAATAAAAGTTAACACAAAAATTGGCAGGCTTATGATGTATAATCTGTTCATATTTTCTGAATTACTCGTAATTTCTATTGATCAAAAGAAATAGTAGATTGAGTACATATTTTATCATCCTTAAATTATAGCTCAAGATTAAGGTGGAAGAGAAAATTCCTCATTATAAAATTCTAAAATTGTTAGATTTATACTTTGTATT
>CAIGRN010086732.1:0-19556 GCA_903798345.1 Fraxinus anomala | reverse complement strand
CTCACTACAATAATATCACCACAAACACAAACCCCAATCCCAAGTACATGAAAACGACGCCGACTAAGAAAAGAGAGCCAACTGAAACCTATGCCGGAAATGTCTGCATTGTGCTTAAGAGAAAACTCCACAGTGGAGAACTGGCCCATTGGGCCCAAAAACTTTATGCAACGCTTGGTGGTGGGCTCCACGACGGCGGCGGCAGCATGTGTCGAAATGAAGTGGAGGTTGTTGGTTGAGGGGGTTGGGAAAGAAGGAGATGGGGATGGGATGGAGTGGGGTAGGGAGTTGTAGTTTTATTTTATTTTTTAAAAAAATTTAATTTAATAGAGGAAATGTATTATGTCAAAAATGCCCTTAACTTATTTATAGAAAATTATTAGATTTTTAATTTCTCAGCCAACTGACGATTTTTGGGGTCAAACTAACATAAACCGTTTTTTGGACTTGGGCTGCAATTTTTTTAAAGGTTTGGTACCGTGGTTGGTATAAATGAAAGGTTTGGACAAAGTTTATAACTAACTAAAAGGTTGGTGCCTCGGCTGCAATTTTCCCTTTTAAATATAAGTGGAGGAGAAAAAAAGAAACATTGTCCTCATTACTCCTTATCAATTGGTTAGTAATACAAATTTTACGTCTATCAAANTTTGGACAAAGTTTATAACTAACTAAAAGGTTGGTGCCTCGGCTGCAATTTTCCCTTTTAAATATAAGTGGAGGAGAAAAAAAGAAACATTGTCCTCATTACTCCTTATCAATTGGTTAGTAATACAAATTTTACGTCTATCAAAATATAATTCATAGCTTGTTGATTAGTTGAACAATGAGTTTCTTTTAAAAGATCAAACAAATTCCTGATTTTCTCCTAGTGTCGTTCTTGTAAACTCGAGCATTCATATATATATATATATATATATCTTTAAAAGAACGATGCGAAAATGATTAGAAACTCTTTTTATGATGATTGTCATTATGACCTTTAAAAATTTGATCGAATAGCTGACATCACCATTACAAACATCATTCACATAACACGACCTAATTACAAAAAAGCCTATGAATCGTTTTAGGAAGATTTCAAACTCAAGTGAAAGAAAACACCATAGGCCATGGAAAGGACCATAAGTGTACAAAATCAACAGGTTGAGGAGGTCAGTGCTAAGAAAAGAAGAATAAGGTAGGTCAGGGAGCATTTGTGCAAAAATACTAAATTTCAACGTCAAAAAGAAAAATGAAAAAGCAAAAAACCCCTTTATCGGTCAGCCGTTAATTCATTCACGAGTCACCGTCAAAATTGCCTGGGGTATATTCTAGTAAAGCCCGTGGGCCCATAGTTGTAGGGGCCACAAATTAGCTCCACAACATTTTGCCACGTGTCTGATGCCGACCCCACAATTGTCCATTTGTGATGCGTTGAGTCTTTTGTTAAATTTCTCTAACGTTTGTTTGAAATTGATCATTTCACTTATCTTTTATCATACTTTAAAAAAAAAAAAAAATCGTTTTTACATTTCTTTTTTTCTACTTTTTAATCGCATATTCTTCAACTCCAAAAAAAAATTATTTATCAAAAAATCACATTTACACCAGTTATGCTTTCGGTACAAAAAACAGCTTGAAAGAATTTTTACAGAAGAATACTGTGCAATATTTCATTGATTTTTGACACAACAATGACAAAAAATGAACCTGTATAATTTCTTCTTATGGCTTTGTTTTGTATTTTCGTGCTTTTATGAGAATCAATTGTAAATGTGTTGAGGAAAAAATAAAGAATTAGCTATGGAAAGAATCATATAAGTATTTTGTGAACTTTTATCTCAAAAATTATTATGTATTTCAAAATCAGCATTTGAGCTTCAAATTTTTTGACAACCATTGAAACAAAACTTTTTTTTTCCTCAAACTCATATTCAATTACACATTCTTCAAATAAAATATTTTACATGTAAACCAAATATTTTATTTTATTTTTTAATCATACATTCTATAAAACATTATTATTAAAAAAACTCATTTATCCCAAAAAAAAATCATTTTAATGATTGTCAAATAGGGGCTATATGTGAGTCATTGTTGTGCATGTATACAATTATCATTAAAAAAAATAAATTAACATCTATTAAATCTTAAAATTGTAAGATTATAAAATAAAAGCATAGTCCATATATATTGCAGCCAATTATATTGAGGAGAAATTTGAAGTGTTTTTCAACTTTAATTCTGGTAAAGATTGCATAACTTGAATGCTCACATTGCATTTGAGTCACTTGGACTTCAAATTTAAAGATTCAATTAAGTTAGGGATCTATAATCATTGCATGGAAAGTTAGAGAGTTCAACCCTAATTTTTCTAATATCAAAATGGATGTAAGTCGTGACCCTCGACCTCTTATCGTTCAATCTCGAAGGTGCGTATTTTGTTTGAGTCATATAGTTGTCGGTTAAAAATAAATAAATAAATAAAATAAAATAAAATAATATATATACATATATATATAGGCATGTGGGGAACGACCAATAGAAAGATGCCACGTCTACCATTAATGCGTACAACTTGCCTATATATGCAAGCTTTGATGCTAAATGGAAATTCACAGACGTACAACACTAGGAGAGTTCAAGAAGAGAAGTACAGATACATTCTCCCTCCCTCTCTCTCTATCTCTCTAGAAAGAGTTTTATTATTTAAAGATTATTGAAAATGTTCATCGAGAGTTTTAAGGTTGAGAGCCCAAATGTTAAGTACACAGAGAGTGAGATTCACTCAGTGTACAATTATGAGACCACAGAGCTTGTTCATGAGAGCAGAAATGGAATTTATCAATGGACTGTCAAGCCCAAGACCGTCAAATATGAATTCAAGACTGATACTCATGTCCCAAAATTAGGGTATGTTCATACTCCCTTTTTTAAGATAAAGAAATTTCGTTTTTTTTTTAAATCGAATTTTCGTGTAAATTATACTATATTGATTGTGTTTCTAGGGTTATGCTTGTTGGATGGGGAGGTAACAATGGCTCAACCCTCACTGCTGGTGTCATTGCTAATCGCGAGTAAGTTTGTTTAATTTGATAGTATATTAGATAGAATTCATATGATAATGAACAAAATTTAACTGTCTTTTTGTTATTTAGCCCGTTTGATGCACGTTCTTAAGGAAAGAATGCATTTTTAATAGTGATGTGATGTGATGGAAAATATGTAGGAAAAGTTTTAGATTTTCGGTGTAGTGTAATATTATTTTATTGACGAAAATTGCATGGAATGCATTTCTTTAAAAACGTGGATCAAACACGATTTTAATACTGTTTGACCACTTGCCGAACTTTCCGTTTAGTGGCTGAGGGGGTGGGGACTAGTTGGAACCATGCGGGTCCCACTAGAATTTGTTTTTTTAGCTACTTTTGTGTTTATGGAACATATGACAAGAATTTGATAAATGACAGAGGAATTTCGTGGGCAACTAAGGATAAGGTTCAACAAGCCAATTATTTTGGCTCACTAACCCAGGCATCCTCAATCAGAGTTGGATCCTTCAATGGAGAAGAGATACATGCCCCATTCAAGAGCCTCCTCCCCATGGTATAATAATACATACATTTATATATATCATTACCACCTCGTTTAAATGCTCAAACTATTTTAGAAACATCACATTCTTAAAGGCCTTACACGTCAAGACTTGATTTCAGTGGATGTTTGGTAAAGTATTTAATAAATTATAAATTGGTTCTACGAAAATGTGTTGTAAAAAGTTGGATAGGAATTATGGGTTATGTTTGACCTGCTTATAATCAGCAAAAAACTTTGTCAAGTATACCCTCGGTCTTTTACGAAAACTATTTTAGTCGTAAATTTATTTGTATATGTAATAATTTTGTGTTTGTAATATGATTAGGTCAATCCAGATGACATTGTATTTGGAGGATGGGACATAAGTGACATGAATTTGGCTGATGCCATGGGAAGGGCTAAGGTTTTAGATATTGATCTACAGAAGCAGCTTAGGCCTTACATGGAACACATGGTCCCACTCCCTGGAATCTACAACCCTGATTTCATTGCTGCTAATCAAGGTGCACGTGCCAACAGTGTGATCAAAGGAACCAAGCAACAACAAGTTCAACAAATCATCAAAGATATTAGGTATACATAACCTACAAATGACTTGTTTTATCGATTTAGTATGCTGTGCTAGACAAAATATGACATATTTAAAGTTTTCTAGTGTCTTGTCCGGCACATTGATTAGTCAATCGTACTAAACATGTAGTCGAGGTACCAGTTTTTAACGGGCTAATTGCACTTAGATGTGATTTTATGTTGTAATAGGGAGTTTAAAGAGAAAAACGAGGTCGACAAGGTGGTGGTTTTGTGGACTGCAAATACAGAAAGATACAGCAATGTAGTTGTTGGGCTAAATGACACTACAGAAAACCTATTAGCCTCAGTGGAGAAGAATGAGGCTGAAATATCTCCTTCAACCTTATATGCATTAGCTTGTGTTCTTGAAAATGTTCCTTTCATCAATGGCAGCCCACAGAACACTTTTGTACCAGGTAAATAGTTATAAATTTGCCCATAATAAATGGATTATTTTCTTATGACTCATTTGATTAGGGAAGTTAATTAATTAATTTTGGATTTTGAATTATTTTAGGGTTGATTGATTTGGCCATTCTAAGGAATAGTTTGATTGGTGGAGATGACTTTAAGAGTGGTCAGACCAAGATGAAATCAGTGCTGGTTGATTTCCTTGTTGGAGCTGGTATAAAGGTATACTTTGGTTCAGTCGATCTTAAATTTATTAAAAATAAAGTTTAGTAAAGATTTTACGAGGTATAACATTTTTGTGGGTTATTTTTGTTTGCAGCCAACATCAATAGTGAGTTACAACCATTTGGGAAATAATGATGGCATGAATTTGTCAGCCCCTCAAACTTTTCGATCCAAAGAGATCTCGAAAAGTAATGTCGTGGACGACATGGTTGCTAGCAATGGCATTCTTTATGAACCCGGCGAGCACCCGGATCACGTTGTCGTCATTAAGGTATTTTATACTTTGAAAACTTGATCATGAGACACCGACACACTTAGCTAAAGAAACTATGGTATACTTTAGAACTTCGTTTGAACTCATCTAATGTGTGATTGGATGGTGTCATGTGTTGTAGTATGTGCCATATGTGGGAGATAGCAAGAGGGCTATGGATGAGTACACATCAGAAATATTTATGGGTGGAAAGAGTACTATAGTGTTGCACAACACTTGTGAGGACTCGCTTTTGGCAGCTCCAATCATATTGGATTTGGTTCTCCTAGCTGAACTCAGCACTCGTATACAGCTCAAGGCCGAAGGCGAGGTAAACATTTTATGACACTTTTAGTTCGTCGTATTAAATTAGAGATGTAATTTTAATAGTTTTTTTTTGTTCGTCTAATAGAATTCACGTTGTGTTGATTTCAGGGCAAATTCCACTCTTTCCACCCGGTGGCTACTATCCTCAGCTATCTCTCTAAAGCCCCTCTTGTAAGTTTCTTTCGATTTTAATATGTGAGAAACATCGACTAATCTGTACGAGACAAGAATAAACGTACTTACTTGTTATAAGCTTAATTAATAAACTAGATAAGTGTGATTTTAGACAAAATAAAAATAAAAATGCGGTCCATGATTTACCAAGTTATGGTGCACATACTTTCAATCAACATGTCTTAATTCTTGTGCCAAGATGTGCCATGTTGCACAAGTTGGGGGTGGAATAAACCAAAATGTCTATATCAAATGCATAGATAGGCGTGCTTAATCTTAAAGAAAAAAATAAGTGCGTCAAAAAAGTATTGAAGATAAAATATTATATAGTTTTTCACAGTTCAAATGATTTCATGTTTAGATAAAATTGCTCGAAAACTAATATATATTACGGTCGAATAAACAGGTTCCACCAGGCACGCCAGTGGTGAATGCACTTTCGAAGCAGAGGGCAATGCTTGAGAACATATTAAGGGCTTGCGTTGGATTGGCTCCGGAGAACAACATGATTTTGGAATATAAGTGAAAAATTATTACTTATAATTTAAGGAGAAGATTGGCTTCACAAGTGGAATATTCCTTTTGTTTTACATTTTTATTTTATTTTAACAAACAATATATGGCTATGATTTCAGCTATGATAAGTGTATTCTGGGCAGATTTAGCTCATTTAGAGCAAGCGCCTTCTTTTCCTATATGAGAAATAGATATATTGTGTTTTGATAAATATGAGCTGATATGTGACTTCTATTATAGATTATATGTCTAATTTTACTGAGAATAATAACCACACGAAATTGAAAATTGAGGTAAAATAACTAGTGAATTGGAGTGGTTCGCTCTCAATCAAGATAAGAGTTACATCTACTCGTTGCTTCAATTTCTTAATCATATCTTTGCTTCCAATCCTGTCACTATCGTGCAATTGTGGTCCAATTTGTCTTTTCAACATCAATTCAATAGAGGACTCCACGCAAATTCTACTAGAGTTATCTAAAATGATATATTCTTCATTAAAAAGGTAATAATATGATACAATGTATATTAGGGGTACTTAAAAAACATATCTTTACTATTGGAGTTATTTCGAAAAATCATGATAAACATGGGTTACAGACAAATGTTCTAATTTTATTCAATAAACATCGTAAATATTACGGTGCTAACCTAAAACAAAGAAGCCAATCAGCAGCTCCAAAATTTCGACTCTTCCTAACTCGAAATCAAGTAAAATTGAAATTATAACAGGAAATCTTACACAAATCAAGTTCAAACAAGATCAATGACTGCTTCAACTATCTTTTTTTCAAAGTTTTCTTCCCCAAATTTGCAAATAATCAACCAAAATCTACAAGTTTGTATTTTTTTCTATTTGTGATTCAATTAGTTCATATTTTGTTTGATTTTAATGTTGATGTTTTTTTGTCCTAGTACATATGAAATTTATATTTAGATTAATAAATTTGAGTGATATACTTTAATATTCAAATTTGTATGAATTGGGTTGAGATAATATTTATATGAAAATCAACTTTGAATTAATTCAAGTTATACGTGCAAAATGTTTGTAAAAATGAGAATGAAAAAAAAAAATGAAATTCTATCACTTTTATGTGAAAAGGTCGCAGTCTATCTCATTTGAAGCAATTAAATATATACATGTATGTATGTTTTTGAAAATTTAAATATAAATACGAATTCAAACCTTGTTTCACTACAATATAAAAGATGAAAAATCTTGGCCGCCACGTTTCGCAATTTCCCATTGTCGTAATTCCTTTATTTTTTTTTTAACTGAAGTTTTCATCCATCTCCTCCTCTTCACGTAACCATTTTTCCATTTTCACACGCAATCAATTTCATCCATTTTCCGCTCTCCATCTCCGTTTGTCTCTTCGCCACTGCCTCCGCCTGAGTGTCGCCACTACCTCCGCCCATTTGAGCCCTTTCTTCCCCCTCTCTCTCTCTGTTTTGTTGTTGTTGAGCTTGTACTATATTTTTACAGATTGATTGGTGATTTACAGATTTAGTATGGTGATTTGTTAGAGGTTTAATTTTAACATTTGCACTTTCTATGCATGCGCCACTGCATTCGCCCCTGTGAGCCCTCTCTCTCTCTCTCTCGTTGTTGTTGTTGTTGAGCTTTAAGTATATTTTTACATATTGATTGGTGATTTACAAATTTAGTATGGTGATTTGTGAGAGGTTTAATTTTCACGTTTGCACTTTCTACGCATGTGTTAGTATTTTTTGTTGGAAACATCGTTTTTTTTAATTGTATTATAGCTCTATATTCTTATTCTTAGGGGTTTAATTTTATGCTTTTAGTTATGAAAACTTTGATTAGTTAGGATTAGAGTTGATGTATATAAAAAATAATAATAATAATAAAAGGGGTCTTTGTGTGCGTCTCTGTGCGAGCACGGAGGATTTCTCCGTGCCACACGGAGACACGTTGTCTCCTTGCACACACGAAGAAACTTTTTTTTTTCTTTTCCTCCTTCTAGAGCCAACATTTTATCACTTTGAATGGTTAATACTCTTGTTATAACATTTATCAAATATCAAATACGCCTTTGCAAATTTCTCTATAGCATTTTTGATTTAGTTGGATATTTTTCTTCCTTATTGCAGTTCTTTAGGTCTTTTGTTGAAAATTTATTTCTCACAATTTTCATAATATTTTCTACTTTTTATTGCACATTTACCAAAAAAAAAAAAGGTTGAAAAAAGAAACTTCTCACAAATACTAACATACTATTTGTTTCGAAAAATCAAACTTATGATTCTTATAATATTATTTTTTTGCATTTTTTATTACGTAAGTTTGTGAACGGTTTGATTTTTGTATAAATTAATCTCACTTATAACACTGTATGTGAGTAAAGTTGGAGAGAAGAAATTGAACTATAGTTGATGATTCTATAAGAACATTTGAGTACTTTTCAACTGAGCTGATAGCTAAATTTTCAGAGTTGAATTTCACTTAAGGAATTTTTGCATCTTAAATTATATATCTCAAACAGTATTAAGATCAATTTTACTTGTTCTGCTTGGTTGTTTAATCAATATTTATATTCAATTCATGGAGATCTTTATGCCTCTGTGTCTTTTGTTTTGTCTAAACATCTCACTGAAATGTATCCTGATTTTACGCGTACTCTTCTACTGCTTGGTTAAATTCTAAGATGTATAAATGTATATAGACACTTGATACCAATTGACACTCTTCTACCACTTGGTTATATTTCTTGTTTATATGGTTGTTTCCATTTCTCTTTCAGCACACCATGAGCCAATTCTCGAGAAGGAGCTTATCATCTCACTGACCCTACTCACAGTGTTAGTGATGCGTTCCAGCAGAGGTTCACCAAAACTCCCACACTTACCAATGGATTCTCCAACTTGTAGGCCATGATATGCATATGAGTCTCTTCTTTTTAACTTAGTTTTGCTTTCTGAAAATTCTTTCTTCAATGTCTCTATGGATTCTAGATTTGTTTTGATTAATTTTGAATTGCTTGAGATGGAAAGAATGCGATATTTACAAGACTTTGATTGAAGTGTTGGTATTTGATGAATTTATAGGACGCGTGCAAGATTTTACTTGTGGACAAATATAAAGGTTTCTCTTTGCTCTTTCAAACCTTTATTTTTGGATTCTTCAAATAATTTTTTCTTCTGCTTTTGTATTACTTTGACATTCAAAGCATTTCTGATGGGTGAAGGCAAAATAGATGACCAATCTAGAACTTTTTTACAGTTATAGGTTAAGTTTTAACTTAAAATCAAGTTGTATTGTATTAGCCTATTAGGCAAATAGTAGTGTATTAATTCATATTTTTGTGTGGATTTTCACATTTCTTTTATCTTGGATTTTTCATTAATTGCAAATTGCAATTTTACGTTACAGGAAGTTTATTCTAATATGGAGAATGAAGACACATTTGGCCCAGATAACATGGATGGTTTTCCATCTGACTTAGAAAATGCAATTTTTCATTCTTTGCTTGACTTGAGGCTGTCTAAATTCTAGGTCGGCTTATGAAAATTAATTTTACAGCAAAACATTCCACCTAGATGAATCTGGTTGGAAATATGCTATGTGCGGGAAGGTAATAATATTTTCAAATCGTCACATTTTCTACTTTAGTTTCTTCCCATTTCTTGACTCTATTGAATTTGTTGTGGCAGGGTATCCAGTGTGTATGCATTGCTTGGAGACATTCACATGAATACATGGATTTTAGAGGTATATGGTGCATAAATTGTGTTAAAAGATTTCAGAAATTCATTCCGGGTGATCAATGCAGGTAATTTTGTCATTTCAATTTGTGACCAACAAGAATTATTTTCCAATGATGATGTGCACGCGTGAATAAGAGGATTACTTTTTTGTAGGTCATGCATTTCTTTCTGTATTTCATGCATTTATTCTTATAAAGTAGTACAATTTAGTTGATAATAATATAAGTGAAAGTCAGAAAAAGATAACATGTTGGAAGTTGACTGATAGCTTCTTTGACAAAGCTTCAGAAAAAGTAAAGTTATTAGTCAAAAAAAATAAAATTGATTTCTTACTTGAAACCAACAAAAAAAAAAGGCTGTTTGAAAACCTCAAAAATGTTTGACAAAAAAATTTACTTAGCTTTTCAGCTTAACCAAGCTTGCTTTAGCATATAGACTATGCTTAGCATAGTCAATAACATTGCTCTTCACTCACGTATAGATCATTTCTGTGGATGGCAAGTTAAATATTAGATCCCATGTTTGCATCTTTTTATCTCTTGAATTATTTGGATTTCAATCTCGACCCCTGTTCGATATCGTTCTTTAGTGGATTGTGACACATTTCAAATTTTATTTTTAAGAGCCATATTGTGGTTCTTATATAATTGTAAAACTTTCCAATAGATCCATGATGATAAGACTCCTAATGCTACATTTGTCACAAACGGTACTGGAGCTATGTATTTCATGGTTGTTGAAAATCGAAAGAATGATGATAATTTTGGTTCTGAAAGGCTCCTACAGTTGGCAAAGACTTAGATTATTCGTAGATTTTTTTAACATCTTAATACAAGCTTTAAGAGCAATAGGGACTTAGAATAGTTATCATTAGATTGTGCTATGAAGTGGAGTTGGCTATCCATAGAAACAATGTTGCTTCTACTCCTCGATCTTCTAAATCATTTAAGGAAGACTTAGTACATACGCATACACAAAAAAATATAGTACATAATTTAATTGATATATTAAATTATTTTTTATTATTCCTATTAAATTTTGTAAGTTTGTTTTTTGTTTTTAGATGCTGTGGTTTTCAACATGGAATAGATACTGTACAGTACATTCATTCAATTCAGGTAATTCAATATTCATTATTGTACTCTATTATAATTCAAGGAAAAATAAATTTGAATTTTGCCTTTACAATAATTATTGCTAGTAATGATGAGCTATTTTGACTAGAAAATATCTAAACTCATACCTAAATTCACTAACTCTTTTGCTTTCTTGAATTTCAAATAATGCTAACACATGAAACTGACAGCCATACTCTTCTGTACAAAAAGCTACTAATAAACTTTATTATTATTTTATAATTTGTAATTCTAATGTGATAATAACTATAGTTTCTTCTTGAATTTCATGCAAAAAAAATGAGTGAAAAATACAAGCTCATCCCAAATATCTATCCAGGACAAAGTGACTGGATTGTCAAAGTTATTTTAGCTGAAAAAATTTCCCCAAAACTGGCTTGGAATGGTGCCTCCAAAAACTTAAAAATGACATTAATCGACACAGATGTATGTTCTTCACTCCTAAAACCTTTCATCCACTAAATGTTTAACCACAAATAGATGTTCAACCTTTAACAAACACAATCGTATTTCTTCATCTTTTTTTTTTAATAGACTACATAAAAAGAATTAAAATAGAATTTAAAAATCTAGAGTTTTTCATTTCCAACTAAGACTACATTTTTTTTTCCTAAGATTAATATTTCTTAAGCCTCCACACTTCTTTGTATTCTAACCACATAAAATTTAACATTTTTTTAACGTACTTATGATTTGCAAATTATAATTTGCCTACTACACATGTATTACATCTAAATATTATTATTGTGTTATCTCTATCTAACAAAGGGAAATAATGTGCAAATTACAATCTTTAATTCCAACATATCATCTTTAGAAGATCGATTAAGGTGTAAGTAGCCTATTTTAGTTATCTAACATAAGAGAGCTATAAAATAGCGGGGTACTATGTATTATTTAATTTATGGACAAAAATACTTTACAGAAAGTATATGAGGAGTATGAGTAGGCTTGAGCATTATAAATGTTAAATCTACAAGTTCAGTTCAACTACCAAATGTAATCATCTCAGTTTCTTATTTCACTTGCTACTTTAATCACATCTAATCCAAGGGTGGATGCAAATCTTCAAAATCTGAATGAGATTGTAACCAAGAAATGTTATTATGCATTGACGTTCTCAAGAGTGTCCATTCCAAACGAAAACAAAATAAATCTGGACTTTTGCTTGTCATAAGTAACCTTTTTTTTTTTTTTTTATATTTTATCTTCCTAAATTCTAAAATATTTTCATTACTGTATATTTTTAAACATACATATTATTAACTCATCATTATTCTCTTAACATAGCAAAGCTACTTTTGGTTAAAAGCAAAAACACATATTATACATCACGATCAATCTTTCTGGTACTTGTCATGCAACAACTGCAATAAATCTACATATGTTGATTTCGACGAAATCCGTCGCTTCTCATTTTGTAGATACTCTCAAGCCCGTGCTATCTCAAGATAGTAATTGCATATACATCAAATAGAATTTCATACAATACATATTTTCCAACTCTTATGTATCTATTTGTCATATTATCATAGAGTAAGAGCTTCTATCCAATTGCACGATTCATAAGGATGTATTGATGCTACAATTATAGGAGAACCCACTGGAAAGTTCTTACAATGCTCCACACTTACATTGATGAAACACAAAACTTTTGTACCCACCTCAAACATATTTTTAAATTATTATGCTATCATACATTCATTTACATTGCTAAATCCAGCATTTCTATTTCAACATGACAGTGGATTATACAATTGTTTCTATTGATAACAATCTTGCATGATGCAGAATGTTTATCATTGGAGAAATGGTGCAAGTTAGAAATGTTTTTTTGTCCTTTTGGTCTCATTCCAGTTGAAAGTACAAAATGTAGCAAGAAATAGAATATGTATTTTATGTATGAACTTTAAAATATCACTTGTATTTCAAGCTACTCGTGAAGTAGTTATTCAACCAAACATTATTTGTAGTTTGGCT
Source organism: Fraxinus anomala (assembly GCA_903798345.1). Taxonomy (NCBI): domain Eukaryota; kingdom Viridiplantae; phylum Streptophyta; class Magnoliopsida; order Lamiales; family Oleaceae; genus Fraxinus; species Fraxinus anomala. Next base: position 6,656 of record CAIGRN010086732.1, on the reverse strand, counting down.
CCATAACTATTCTTCATTTAGAATTTGATATTCTTGTTATCTATATGAAATAATGTGATGGTTTTTTTGTCTTATTATCATTTTGGTTGATGTTTGTGTTCCCATATCTCCATTGTGTAGATTGTACAGCTTTTGATTCATAAGAAAGGAACATTTGCAAAATAGATTCTTATGATTACTCTAAATGTTTTTGACATTTTAACCCGATTCAATTATTTGCAAGCTAGATAAGGATTTCCCTCTTTCTTATTGAAAAATCAATACGATAGAATTTTTAATATTTCAATATTAAAACATTTATAGTACAATGGTTGCTTCAACTAACCAACTTACGTGCGACGCACGTACGCCTCACTAGTTATATTAAAAAGTGCCGTGATGAAACATTTGTATTTTTTCGTATGAATTAAAATACTAAAACTTGAAAGTAACATTCGCTATCAAATTTTCTAAAAATGTCGCAATCCTTCTTATTTCAATTATTTTATATCAATTAAATAGATGCATATATATGGTTTGTAAAAATTTAAATATGAAATCATATCTTTCTTTACATTAAAAAGTGATATGATGTAATACTTTATTTGTATTTTTACATATGAGTTAATTTGTTGAAAATTGAAAACATTCTCTATAACTTTTTTTCAAAAAAATAAATAAATAAATAAAATCTCACACTATTTTATTTGCATTTTTTTTTTCAAATATAGATAAAATTAATGTATTGATTTGTTATGGAGGTAAGTGGGAACAATATAATGAATTTAAAAGTAACGAAATGACTAAAATTGTTGTCACAATAATAGACTAAGTTGTCATAATTGTCATTAATATGTAATTTCATCAATAAAACAATTGATATATCCTTATATTTATACATAAGCTAAATTTGACCACAATTTTATAGAGTTCAAAATGTATGTCACTTTTTTGAAAGAGTTATGGTATATCATCACTACTAAAAAATATCGTATAACTTTTTCATAAAAAAGTACATCATGTATTGTTAAACCAAAATCCATGTGATATTATTAAGAGTTAATATTGTAAAAAGAGAAGAGAAAGACCGATAAATGAGGAGTGACATAAATTCAAAAAATAAATGACAAAACTAATAAGTCACAAAATCTTAAAAAAGTCTCAAAATCAATTTGTGATTTGTGAACTTTCGGGATTTTGGGCATAATTAATACGGGAATTTGCAGTTCTAATTAATTTTCAGTGTATTGCTTTAATACTAAATTAGTTTTGACGATAGTGGACTTAAGCTCTCTATCATTTGTCAGTTTAAAATATAATCAATTTTTTTTATTCAATCTTTTCCCCTACATAATTTTCAAAAATTGTTACTATTTTAATGTACAAGTAACAAAAACCTTATATAATAATTTGAAACGGTAAATTTCTATTAGTGGGCCTAATCTTCACATGAGTAATACCACTTATGTTTCAATATTACTAGGCCCATGTGGGTCGACCCGTTTGAACTAGAAAGTGTGTGAGAGAAAATTGTGCAATGAACTATACTTGGGACCATTTGATGGGAGTTTTACTTGTTTTTTTTGTAGAAGAGTTTTTTATGAAAATTACTTTAGGATCTTTTCCTCACAATGCTCCTTTGACCAAATAAATCACTTCTAAAAAGTTATTCAAACTGATCTAAAAAATCTTCTCAACCCTTGTTTGGAATTGATTATAGAAAAATATTTATTTTCTCACAGCAGACAATAAGAAACAGAAAAGAGTACCTTTTCATATTGTGCTTTAGCATATATAATTATCTATAATTAAAATACCAATTTAACCATATTTAATTATATTAATTCTTTTTTATCCAACTTTTATTGATATTTCAAAAATAAATTGATAACCAAATTTTTCTTGGCAATTTGTTTTCCCCCCAGCCCTTCACGTGACCTTGTTTTCCTTGTTTTCATTGAATCCATTTTCCCACCAAAGGAAAATGGTTTTCGTAGCTTTTTATTTTTATTTTTAAATTTTTTTATTTTTTATTTTTGCTATGGAAACAAATTATATCCTCAATTGTAATAAATTTTTTCCTTTAATGGACAATTTTCATGAAAAACAACGTCAAACAAACACCAAAAGATCTAAAATTTCAATATTTTTTCAGGTAGAAAATTATTCCAATCAAACACAATCAGTTGACAATTCCCGGGAAAACAAGTTCTAGACAATTATTTTCTCTGAAATTTGTTTTCTTTCCACCAATTTTCAATTCTTGTAATCAAATAGACCCTTATAGAATTATGCTTTCATTTTATAATTTCTTGAATTTTAGCCGTTTGACACACATTCTTTTAAAACTTTTTTTCAACTGCACATTTTTCAATAAAATAATATTTTTCATCACATTAATAATTTTTTCTTACTTTTTAACCACATGTTTCTGATGATATTATTATTTAAAATACATTTTTTCCTTAATAATATCTATCAAACATACTTTTAATACATATTTTTATTTTTTTCATTTTAAAATAATTATATTGCATACATAATTTTAGAAAAAAATATTTGACTAAATTATATGTTGTTATAAAAATAAAAATAAAAGTTTAGCAATAATAATAAAAAATTAATACTACGGACATTATGGTGAAATAGGTGATGATATTTGTGTTGGTGGTGGAGGGAATGGTGATGATAGTGGTTGCCAGTGGTAGGGTATATGGTAGTAGAGGGCAATTTAAATTCTTGGTGGTGGTGGAGACAAGCGGTGGTGGTGAGGTAGAGGCTTGATTCTTAGCGTGGCAATGTTCGTTAGGATGAGCTAGGGTTTTGCAGTTGGTGGTGATAGTGATGATGATGGGTAATGTAGATTGTAAAAATATGACATAATTTGGTTAGACTTCAATTATGATTAATTAAAGCTTCCCAAGCTCCCACCCAAAAATTGATCGGAACCTCCGGACACCAAACCAAAAATAAAGAAATAAGGATTCTCATATATCTCTACCATCGTCTATCACGACTCACTTTACATGTTTATGCAGAATTTTGCTATTGCAAATACTATATTACGCTACTATATAAACAAAATTGAAAATTAAATATATCCCTGCCAATGAATCCACTCATAGTCATCGCTTTTTACTTTTTAACGTAATTACATTAACACTCTTTTATCGTTTAAAATAACCACAATATCCACAACAAATATAACTTTCATCTTGAAATAGCATCCAAATTTGAATATCTGATGATTACCCTCTATCTTGAAATAACATTGGAAACTAAATGTCTAATGACATAATCATCGATAGATAATCGAGAATCACACGTACGTACTCGATATCATTTTCGTAGTTGCATAAAGTATCGACCCTCCTAATAGAAATAGAAATTTAAATATCTGAACATGAATGGACTAAACCATACAATGTGCAAATAATCTTCAGCAATATTGTTCAGTACCATCCATTCCATTCTGTCCTATTAAACTTGTCATCAAACATTAACGAATCTAATACACACTATTATTTAGTGAATATTTGACCATTAATTGATGATTATGAGCATAATTTCAATCCTTAAGCTGCCGCCACCGTCTCACTCTTGCTGGAGGTGTCTGAGGCAGCGGCTTTTGCTACCTTAGAGTGGTTGTGATGAGTTTCAACCTTCTTCGCCATGGAACGTCGCTCTTTCTTTTCGTCTTGTTTTATTTGTTGTTCTCGGCATTCTAGGCTACAAAATGCTGCATCACCCCTGTAAAAATTGAAGTGGTCACTATACTTTCAACGTTGTTTCCAAACTCTTATCGAGATTTAAATATTTAACGATTAACGACTTTTCGCATCATTTTTTAATATGCACTCCATCTCCTTCCGTTTAAAAATTAACGATTACCACGAGGTGGTAAAAGAGATGTCCAAAATAAAAAAATTCGTGTCTTAATCCGTTACGAGGATGATTTTATTTCATGTCATGTCATGTCATTTGATTGAGAAAGAGATTTCTGATACGGCGGTACCTATACATGTAGATATCACGGCCCGGTGGCAGACTGCGGTTGCAGAGGCCGCAGGTTTTCAAGAAATCAGCCATCTCCACGGCGGCGGAATCACCCGAACCAGCCGTCATATAGATTCCCTGAGGCATCATGGCCATTGACCCTTCATCATATCCACTTGGACCCACAATTACATCTCCGAATCCAACACCGCCGATCATCGGATTTAGAGGCTCAAACGACGGCGGAATTTCACAGGCGGCAGCATTTATTCCTGAGATGCTTGTTGTCCTCCTAAACGGAGGCCGTTCACGCTTGCCCAACATTATTCCCAGGGCAAGTGTGTGTAAATTTGCGTTTATGTGTGTGAAAAAAGGGGGTGGGTGGAGATAGGAGTGGGGTGGGGTGTGTGTGGTGGTGATAATGGAGGAACGGAGGATTAGGGAGTGGAGATTAGCAGAATTTAGAGGGGGGTGGAGTGAATCTAAACCGTTGGATTTTGTGTCTACATCAGACCATCATTTTCTGGTTTTTTAATAATTTGTCTCACTTTTTCTTTATATTTTGATTGGTTCTCTCTTCCTTTTTTCCTTGCCAATGACATAAATTTCTTATAATACTTTCACTATTTTTTAATTGTTCAGTTAGTATATATGCCAATTTTATTTTTATCAATTAGTTTGTACTTTATATAATAGCAACATAAATTTCAACTAAGTGGTTGTTTGGCTTAGTTAAAAATCGAATTTTTAGTAAATTTTAATAAAAGTCGATAAAATATGTGATTGAAAAATTATGAATCTTATTAAATATATAATTAAAATTCATTGTTGACTTTAAATAAGATATTAATTAGTTAAAAAAAAAAGCTTAACCAAACAAGGGGTAAGAAAATTCGTCAATACAAACTAGTCATCTTTTGTATGGTTATAGTTAGATGTAGTCTCACCTAGTTTCTCGATGAAATAATCGGGCGTTGTTCGTGGGAACTCGTATTTAACGATGAAATCATGATAACTCAATTGGTCACGCGTTTGCGTTGTCAATGTTGGCCGGTCATTTGTGTTGTCACTATGCTTTTCCTAATTTATTGTACGAACAAATAGTTTTGTAACACTACAAAAAGTCAATTATCGAAAGCAACGTGTAATTGACGTTTGATTAGATATATACACCACATTTAATGCTTACATTTCATTTTTCCAATAAGATACTATTATTTTATCAAATATTTACTAGCTTACTTTTATCAAACATTCTCGTTTGCAATATATTCTCATATATGAAAATCGTAGAAAATCTCCATATTCGAAATTTTTTGTGCAAAAAATCCCCTACCGTCAAATTTATTGTTAAAACAAATAAAAATGTCAAAATTAAAAAGTAATAATTGCAATTTTAGTATCCAAACTTTTTATTTTTTTACAAATTATGCCTAATTTTTTTTTTTAGATACCATCCACAATTTCAGATCCTTAAAACTTTATTTTCCACCCCACTCCACTTCATCTTCTTCTTCAAAACTTTATTATTTTATTTAATCAATTCCAAAACCCTCATAAATCTCTCACCCCAAATTCATTATTTCCTCCCCATTCCCATGATAGATTCATACTTCTTCCTTGTTCCCTCGCATACATACATACATACATACATATATGTATATACCCGTCAGGCTTTGAAGAGCTGCACCTAAGGTTGAGAGGATAATACCAATATAAATGATAGCAGGGAAAGGCCAAGCAACTGTAGCTGTAAGTAACCTGCAGAAACAGTAAAGTTGTGCCATAAAATAAGACCAGCAACAAAGGTTATATATATATATATATGTATGTATGTATATAAAGTATTAATTGACTTGGGCTAGGTATTTTGTAGTTGATTCCACTTCGTATAATATGTAAAAACCTTTTGTTTTCATTTTTGGAACTTCAGAAATGAGTTTTATGGCTAAGTATTGGTCAAGTGCATGTCTTTACTTTCGTATGATACATTTATGACCGTAAGGTACATTGAGGCTCAAGTTACTTACAAACTGACTTGCGTGTGAATCATGACAAGTTTGAATGAGAAGAAGAAATGAGGAATTTGAAGTGAAAGATTTATAATGGTTTTGAATTGGATTAAATAAAATAATAAAGTTTCAGGAAAGAAGATGAAGTGGGATGGGGATGAAAAATAAAGTTTTAAAAGTTTGAGATTGTGGTGATACATAAAAAAAAATTGAGTATAATTTGTAAAAAAAAAGTTTGGATACTAAAATTACAATTATTACTTTTTAATTTTGATATATTTACCGTTTTAACGGCATTTTGATAGTAGGGGGCTTTTTTGCACAAAAGATTTCAAATAGGTGGGTATTCTACAATTTCCAACATGTATGGGGTATATCGCAAATGAATATGTTTCTAAGGGGTTTTCTGCTATTAATTCTTTATGAAAACTAGTTAATGTTGAACGTGGATTGCTCGATATTATGTGTATTGTAAAAGTAAAATTTGAATATATGTGAATGTTAATTAATTTAGAATTAATATCATGAAATATATATGTGACAATGAATGTTAAATCATTTATTTTATTGAAAATTAAATAAACTGGACCTATAAGCATACATGGACGTGGATAATAAAATGCATTTTTGAATGTGAAATTTTATTTAACTTATAATTAGAATTAATAA
>CAIGRN010086730.1:0-11198 GCA_903798345.1 Fraxinus anomala | reverse complement strand
ATGAATCTCAAATCATCACTCATACCTGAAACGTTGGGATTACAACGGTAAGAAGCCCGCACAATCAATATATCGACATTGAATATCATCAAATGTGGAAAACAACTAATCACGGTTTTCAACAGTTCTCAAATGTCGAAATCGACAGTTGAATTGTGTATCCCGACGTTGAACTGTTGAATTCGGCTGTTCAACTGTCGGGATCCGACGGTTTGAAACACTATTCGACCATTTCAATATGAACCTTCGGGTTGGTTTCAAAGCAGTTATTTCAGATATTTTTAGGAGCACATTATTGTAAAATATTAATGGTGATAATCAATTGTACTTGAACATGACAATGTCTTTTGAAAATAAAAAAGTCAATGCTTCATTAAATATGGAATCGATCACATTTAATGAACGATTCCAAATATCTTTAGCGGGAAAAAAAATTTCAAAAATCAAAGAAATCAATGAGTAATAGTTTCAAAAATTGGAATTTATTATCACCATATTGTATTTAACATTTAAAAAAATAATGAGCCAAGAGATGAAAATATAAACAATTTGTAATAGCTAACCTCTCGAAATGGATGATCAATTAAATACTCATGTGTTCTTCATGAAGGAATGAATAAGATGAATGGAGAAGATGAAGTTCTTGGAAGAAAATAATGGATGAGGGTTTAGGACTTAAAGTTTGTTTATGTTAGCTTTTGAATTTCTTTTATTTATTTTTTGGAAAAAAATACATTTTATTCAATATAATATACATATATTCACTCAATATAATTATCCAAATTTAATCATCACATCAAACTATTAATGTTGTTCCAATCAAGCATTAATTGCTCCTAAAAAGGTGAACCCAAGGATAATTTGAACATTTCACAACAAAAAAGTGACATTTTTGAATAAATTAAGTGCATGTCCTTTTTTTTTGTGAATTTTCAAATTTTGTGACATTTATGAAAATCTCCCTTATATTATGATTGACAATTTTATTTACATTTTTTAACATGATACACAATTTTATTATTGATTTTAATAACACTTATTCAAATCAATAATCTCGATTTGATACATCAATTGTGTCAAACTACTATCTTAATTCAATTTAAAAAGCTGGGACTATGCTACACGTACATAATATATTGTACATAATGTTGTCCATATTCTTATATGGAGAGGGACTCACTTCGGATATATTATATTTTATTTGAAATGAGTCTCTCTTCATATGAGGATGTAGACGTCGTTATATACAATGAATTATATACAAATAGAATAATTCTAAAATCTAGAGCTGGAGAATGGAGCAATGCATTGGATTTGGACCATTAACTAGATATTCCTTAATTTCTGGCATTGAAGACAGTCAGAAAGACAATCAGTAGTTGATGATGATGGCTCGATAGTTACTGCCCTGGCCCATTTCTAGTGTCTAGAGGATTTACTGAGATTTAAAGTTCCATTTGAATGGTTAATTTTATTAAGAAGGGTGTTCAAATTCCTATTTGTTAACTATTATTATTTTATTATTGACACGTTTCTACAAAATGATAATTCGTTTCAGCACATCAATCTTGAAATATGAATGTTAGTTTGAGTTTTAGAAGGATTGAATTGCTTGTTTAAATTTGTTGGGTTCTATTGAACTTGGATTCAATCTCTTCTTAATTTAACTATTATTATTTTAATATTGACACGCTTCTACAAAATGATAATTCGGCTTGTTTAAATTTGTTGGGTTCTATAGAACTTGGATTCAATCTCTTCTTAAGAAAAGTAATAATAACTTATATATGTTGCTTGATGTAAGATGAATGTAACGAAATGTTAAGAAACTATCGTAGAATCGACTTTAAATATACAAAGACCTGATGTAAGATGAATGAACTTATTTATAATGGCCCTGGATTCATCAAAGCCTGGGAGCTAGTTTTGCCTTAACTTAAAATTCGGTCCAAACTGTCTTTCAAATTTGTGATCAAATTGGCCCGTTGGTATAGTATCAACTCAAGAATTTCTCCTTTCCTATCAGTTTTATAAGGAGTAGTTCGTCTGGGACATAGGTTGCTCGACCCATTTTGGAGTATGCAATATTTGTTGGTAGAAAACTTGAATATCATTGAACTTTAGGCCTTATTTCACTTTAGTGCTCATTTTAATTCGTTTAATAAGTTGATCATTTTTTCACCCTATTTAGCTATAATCTTAACATAAACTATTAACTGTGAGAAAAAAGGTGTGACCAACCCTGAACAAGAAAAATCATTAAATTTTTGGCCATTTTGGCACAAAAAGTTTGACGATCAAGATAGAAGAAGTCTCAAAGTTTGGTGACCATTTGGGTCATGACATTAATTTCTTTTCACAATTACACATGTCTATTTTCACACTATATACATAAAATTAACTATAGCGTCACTTTCTTTATTCCAAATACTTTCTATATCTTAAATAGGATAAAAAAATTCAGAACGAAACAACTAGGAAGAGAGAAAGATTTAAGCAAATTGTACTTAAATTGGCTTCTTGTCATTGAATACTCAAAAGTAGCTTTAACAAAATCTTGTTCTCTAGCAGAAAAAGAAAAAGGCTGTTGCATATTTTAAGTAGACCAAAGAAAAAACTATTAATCTAAGAGAGAGGAAAACAAATCATTTATTAATTTTATAAGGCTTGTTAAGAATTATAAAAGATCTTATAAGTTATAACACGCTCTAGCCGAATGATAAGTATAGAATCGAAATATAATCTTGAATTAGTACTATTTATGTTACTATTCAATTTTTTCGACCAAATGCATATCAATATGTATGGTATTAGATGCGTCAATGGGGTCTTTTATTTTGGTTGAGGAACATATTATCAAATGTTACCGATCGATGGATCTATGTATTCTTGAATATAATCAAGAATGTCCATTCGTAACATCAAGATCAAAATTGTGGAAGAACAATATAATTGGTGTATCGTGAAGTGACGTAGGACGAATGTTGCACACTAGACGACAAAATTTCAATATCTAAAAGCATTATTAATTTACTATTCGAGTATAATGGGATTCATGTACATAAACACATACATGCATGTAGTGCGAGAGTTTGACATTAACGTCTACTAATGGTAAATCCCAACTTTGTTTGTTTGACGAAGACTCCTATCAATACTAAATTCTTTAACTTTCTTCTGTATAAAGATAATTTTCGGCTTCTCCCTTTGGAAAATTACACTCCACTAGCTTAGAAGATATACTTTTAATACCACTTGTGTCGAATATCATGATAGACCATATAAAAGTGTCATATTATACATTATTCTTGGAAAAAAGTAAGGGTGTATTTGAGTCGCATTATTTTGAAAGAATGTATTTTGGAATAGTAGATTGATTGTGTAATAAAAAAAGAAGGAAAAGTTATTGATGTGATGGAAAATATTATTTTATTGTACGATTGAAAGTGAGTATAAAGAAAAATGAATTTTAGAAAATGAAGGTCAAACATAAGCTTAATGTGATTGAAATGTTTTACTTTTTATTTTGACACATTAAAACCAAGCTATACTGCCAAATATGATGGATCGATAAGCACATCGACTTTGTTTTACGATAAACACACAGAAGTAAATAATTTTCTTGTTCTTAAAAAACTAGGCATTCACTTCGAAAGTAAAGAATCAAAGCGTTGAATTATGATCGAATCAGAAAATCAATTAAATTTATCAATCCTTTTTTTTTTTTAACCAAAAAACCAACTTGTTCCTGTAAACAACTTTTAATATTTTTTTTGTTATTACATGAAATCAAACCAAAATTTTAAATGATTTTGAAACTGAACCTATTCTGATTCTTATAACATTTGTACAACACGTATGTTACAATAACCTTGCATAATTATTAGAATTCGACCTTTAATGTTACTAAAACTCGGTCGGGTGGTCGTTAGTCTGATTCATTTTCTTTTGACGATTGTGTGTATAACAAGAGTGCATAGGCGACATAATTAAATTATTAAATAAAACCCTAAAATCCTAAAAACGGGTGGGGGGACGAAAAGGCGATTAAATTATTAAAGACCATTAATTAAAAATTAAACCCTGAGCTTAAAAATTTATTAAAGCTAGCACTGTGCATACGTCATTAGAGCGAGAGAGTGATGTCATCAGCTTATACCCCACAAACAAGGACTAGGGTTTATTATTTAGTGGGTGGTGCAGCTATCATAAAATCTTCGAATTAAAAGTGATTTTAATAATAAGACAACACAAATAGAGCACAAAAAGGGGACGTAGAAAAGAGTAATTCTATCAATTTTCATTGGGATTAAGTACCAATTTTGGTGGTAACTGCATTTCATTAAAGGATATATTTACTTAAATACATTGTCACATGATTCATTTAATTGAACCTATCAAAAATTACCACCTAAACTGGCGTTATAGCCCCACAGGTGATGAATATCATTATGTATAGAAATTGGGACCATGGGCAGCCATGCGTGTGACCATTATACCACTAGGTACCCTGAGTGGAAATATAGTACTTGAGAATGACACTGCATCCGTACTAGGGAATATTAAGAGGTTATTTGATAAAAGTTATGAATATCATGAAATGTGTAGTCGAGAATTAATTATTAACTTCCACCACAATTTTTTAGCCAGTTTTTAAGCTATTGTAAACAAGAACTAGATTATGCTCAAGGTGCTAGATATGTCAAATGGCCATAGCTCTCAGGCAACCCTACTCATTATTAATTATAATTATGGTGTTAAAAGGGGTAATATAAAGTTAATTATGGTTAATGATAATTTGTATTGCTTTTCCGAGCCAAGCATCTTAGTCACTGTGTAATTACTGGTCATTAAAATCTTTACACTTCTAGCATATTTCTGAACTTCTTTAAGAATTTCTTCTTTTACCATCAATTCAAAGCAAAATCATCCATCAAATATAAAAACTTATAATTAAAACTCTTAAGAATAATTGATTCTCTTTTTTTCTCTGCCAAATGGAATGATGTTGGCCTAATATAAAGAAAAAAGGATGTATTGAAATATGAGTTGGTTAATCTTAGATTTTTCACATTTATATTCGATTGTTTGAGGTTTAACTTCACGTTCTTTATCGAGTACTCTAAAGAAACATATGATTCGATTTCACCGAGGCAATTAAGAAGACGAATGCTTCAAAGGTACTGGGAAAATTGAGCAACAAGAAATTAACAAAATGATTACGAGTCTTGGAGGGAAATCTTGCATGGAGTTTTTTAGTATCTAATGTAAATGGGGGCACGCACCCCAATTTATGATTTTGTAGTGAGACGTGCACACACATGCACGTACACGTACATATACACATATAAATGAGTTCCAAAAATCAATCATACCATATAGATATAATGATTGATATAATTCTTAACATAATATCACGTGATAACTTGTCGTTGGATTGTTTAAAATACAGTCAGTCTTTTCAACCAATCACATCTTGCCAACAACTATTAGTTTACGTACTTTTTGGCAAAGTAGCATTATTCTTCCAAAATTGATATCTTTCCTTTAAACCAACAAAAAGAATAGAAACAAAGACGTTGAATCGGTTGAAATATAAATTTATTTATTCAGATTTTATCTTCAATACATTCTCTCTCCGTACATGTCAAGGTATTAATTACGATAATATATATGAATGAATAGCAATCGTTAAAACTGTTCTGAATTATCTTTTTCAGCAAAAAGAACACCTAAGTACATTGGAACTCTTCTCATTTTCTGCAGGTTCTATTTAGCCAATGTAACTAGTTCCATCTTCAAGAAATGCAGGTGTTGTAATCTTCCACTTTGAACCGTTCCAATTCCACAGACTAGACAGTGAATGTAACCTATACACGCAACTGAAACCGAGGAAACTATTATTTGTATAGTGTATGGGGGTGGGATGGAATGGGATGGGGCGGGCCGAGGTGGGGGGGTGGGATTGGGAGTGGGGGTGGGGTCGAGAGTGTTCCAAGACACAATGATTACATGGGTCTTGGGGAAGCATAAAAGGGTTGGCGTGGAAAGTAGGTATAGAGACGGAATAATATAGAATAACGTGGTGGCTTGACCAAAGTTATATAGACAGCCATCTTTTATCATCACACACACCAACCTGCTTTATTATTTGTCTTTGGTCTGTCGACAATCTGTATGTTTTGTGTTCGCTGTGTCTCCCTCCCCCATCCCCCACTACTCTCTCTCTCTTCATATTCTTCTTTATGTGGCAGCAGCTATCAGAGAGCGTAATTATAAACTTTGAACCATTCACAAAGCAACCTGCTATGTTATATATATGCAGTACTGTATGTATATATGCAAAAAAGTTCTGTTCCGATAGCTACAGAATTGGACTGTGAGGGAGAAAATAGAGGAAAGGAAAGAAGACTAATCTCAGGATTAAAATCATATTTTTAACATATTTTAATAAAAATTAATAAATTTAATAATTAAAAAGTTATGAATTCTATAGAATATGAATTAAAATTAATCGTTGACTTAAATTAAAGTTTATAACAAACAGGGACTAACATTTTTTTGATGTTATTTAACTTCATTGATATTATAATACATAGAATTAAGTGTCATTAATCAAAAGATATAATTAATGATTCAGTTAATTTCACATTTACTTGAATCTATCAAATATGTCAAATAAATGTGTGCACTATTGGTATTGGATACAATTATTCAAATCTATATACTTCATCCATCTCGTTTATATAGTTTGGTTTTGTTTTTCATACGAATTAGGAAATCTTATTTTTAATGTCATTAAAAAAATATTTTTTGCTAAAAATTCCTAGTTTATCCTTATTTAATTATCAAAAATTAGTGGTAGTAAATTATAATTAGGCAAACTAAATAAGGGTGTATTAGTGAATTAACAAAACAAAACATTTTCAATAAAAAAAGGACTATATTTTGGACAAAAAAAAATGGAAAATCAACATATATAAATGGAATGGATGAAGTATATATTAGTAATGGTGGGAGGTAAGATGGGGGTAGGGATAGAGGTAGGTCAATTCCATTTAGATGGATTTGATTTCCTTTTTGGCTTGTACCAAATTATAGACCAATTTTTTTATTGAAAATTTAGACATTTTTTAATTTTCTAATATACTCCTATTTAATGTAGATTGTTATTAACAAATATAAATTAATCATATTTAAACTATTATTTAATGTATGGGTATAATAGAAAAATCATATTTTTTATTTTTTATTTTTAACAATATTTTTTTAATTTGTGTGTAAAAATAGAAATAACCTTATTTTCATGGACTAAAAAGATAACTAACAAAAAAGATACCAACAAAGCTTATTGGAGACTAGGATAAGGGTTCTTCATCCATTCAACTTCTTCACAAAGGCTGTGTCAGTAAAGAAGAAGAAGATATTTTTTTACCAGGTTTAGAGAGAGAAGAATTGGGGGTGGCTAAAGAAACTCTCTTTTGATCATATATAAAAAAACAAAGGTCTGTCTTTGCCTTCTATTTTTCTACTCTCTCTCTCTCTCTCTGGATATCCCTTTTTCCCCACAGGAAGTATAATCCAAGTTCTTGATCCTTTTTCTTTCATATATACCCCCTTTTCATCCTTATGTGAAAGAAAGATGCTATGATTGTTAAACAGCCCTAAAGTTTTTAAAATTAGAACTTGTTTTATATATTCACTGATTTCCATATGTATATGTTTATACATTGAGGTAGGGGTGTGTGTGTAACTTGTAATATAATCAAGAAAAATTTTCAGGGAGCAATCGAAATCAAGAACTCTACTACTATAACAGATGCAGCAACAAAATAGTAGCGCTGATGCATATATGGGAGGAGAAGGTGGTGGGGGATCCACTTTGACTTTCCCTGAAGTATCCCAAATCCAGCCATGGAGTCTCCCTCCTATTCACAACTTCAACGCGGTCCACTCCTCAACCCGTGACCATGATCCATTTCTTATCCCTCCGGCACCATCAGTACCCTATGGAGGTTTATTCAACAGAAGGCCTCCGGGTTTGCAATTCGGGTACGAGGGTCCATCAGCAGACCACTTAAGACTCATTTCAGACTCCCTTGGGCAGGTGGAGCACCCCAGCTCCGCCAGCCCTTTTGGACTTCAGGAGGAGCTGCAGAAAATGACTGCTCAAGAAATCATGGATGCTAAGGCACTCGCCGCCTCGAAAAGCCATAGTGAAGCTGAGAGAAGACGCAGAGAGAGAATCAATAACCATCTTGCTAAGCTCAGAAGCTTACTCCCAAGTACAACCAAAGTAAGCATTATTCTATTCTTAGATTCCATTGCAACAATCATCACCATTTTGCAAGCACCTGCAGTATCTAAGCAAATGATCGATCACATTTACGCAAACCTTAAAGTTTAATTTTTTTTTATTGACTTTTTTGAGTTCAAAGATCTTTAGATATTCCAAGATCCTACTCAGATACTTCAAGAAATTAGATATTTGTGCCAGTGGATATATTTCGGTGGGGGAAATGACAATATATTATGTATTTATAATTCTCTTGCTGGATTGTGATTCGAAGTGGTAGTTCCGAGGAAAGAAAAATGGTAATGTGTGTCGCTGAGCTGATATGATATGATAAAGAGAAAACATGGAACAGTTGAAAAGCTTCCTACGGAAAATTCTTGCCGGATTTGCAGTCACAATTACTGAAGAGGATAGAAAAGATTAGAAATAAAGACAGACATACAAGCATTCTTGTCAGTAGTTGGGCTCGTTTATGCACACTGTACGTTTACCCATGCCATGTTTAGTCCTTCAAACCCACAATTACGAACACATTAACTAAAACTTTCTAGTTTTCATTATCAAACTAGCAATTCCTTCAAACACTTAGTTTCTCACATTTCTTGGTTCATTTGCGATACGGACCGTCATCTGTAAAGACAAAAATTCCGTCTCAATGGATAATTTTATAGTCGATGAAGCGTACCAAGGGGATTTTCTTGTGACTATTTCTATTTATGCAATTCTCGCTAGGAAATGTGATTCTTGCAGTGATCTAATATGGTATTCTCATTTTCATTTAATATTTTGTAATTTTTAGACGGATAAAGCTTCATTGCTGGCAGAAGTAATCCTGCATGTGAAGGAGCTGAAGCGGCAAACTTCTATAATAGCAGAAACAAGGCCAGTCCCAACTGAGGTCGATGAGTTGATAGTGGATGATGCATCGGATGAAGATGGTAAACCTATGATCAAAGCATCAATCTGCTGTGAAGACAGACCTGATCTTTTGCCTGATCTTATCAAGACCCTAAAAGCACTAAGGTTAAGAACTCTTAAAGCTGAAATTACAACACTCGGAGGGCGTGTGAAGAATGTTTTGTTCATCACTGGGGAAGAAGACGAGCCGGAGCAACAGCAACTGTGCTGTTTAAGCTCAATACAAGAAGCCCTTAAAGCAGCTATGGAGAAATCTAATGGAGATGAATCTGGTTCAGGGAATGTTAAGAGACAAAAAACCAATATCAACATATATCCTTGAATACAGGAGGTCACATTAAGATAGTTGCGATAAATTAAACCTTAATTTAGTTCTTTCTTTTTTAGTTTGTTTGAATGTGTGCATGTGTGTATTTTGGTTTCTGGTTCTTAAAACAACTTTAATAAATATGTTTTGAGAAATTCATCATTTTGGTATGAAAGGGAATATGAAGCATAAAAACTCAAAAGTGAAAGACACGACTGATAGGAGTGGAATGTGGTTGGTGACGGGGTAGAGAAAAAGTAGTTTGGTGAGGAGAGAGACCTTATATCAAAAGCTAACGTAGAAATACGTGGACTTTGAAGAGAAAAACAAGCAGTCAGTGTAATCATCAGAAAGGTGGCGATATATGCTACATCCCACACCAACACCACCATCTCTTCCGCCGTGCAGTGGTGTTTCTGGCTTCCATGCTACACTCCCACCGCGACCTCTTCAACCGTGCAGTGGTGGTTCAGGCTTCGATCTCTGGACTCCTAAAACAATCTTTAACAAGTCATGGAATTAAAGTTTGCATAGAGTTCGTGATGGTTAATCGCGGGAATGTAGGTACGTATATATTTATTAGATGTTTGTATATTTTCCCTTTCTTCCTCGTGTAAGATGATGGAATCGTCAACCTATATGAAGTGCATGATTTTTAGCTGCACTGTATTATTGTGAAAAACCTGAATTTGATTTTGTTTTCCTCTCTATTTTTCGTCTCAGGTTTCAATTGCTTGTCCTTTCCTTTTTCATATTGGAATTCCACATGGGTTGGTTCTTGTTGATACTTAAGAGAAAAAAAAAAATAATAATTGAAAGGGCATAGGACACTACCCTAGTTAGATTTCATTCATGGTAATTATAATTTCATTCTAATTAAGCCCTATTTGACCCCATTAAAATTATAATCAATTTTTTCTCTTTTCTTATCAATCACACATTCTCCAATAACTTAATATTACACGTAAATCGAAAAAAAAATTCTTCTTTTTTAATCATACACTCTTAAAAAAGCATTATTCAAAAATTATAATCTCTAATAATGAGGATCAAACATGGATTAATCTGGTAAGTACTTCAATTTTATTCAATCGAATAACTAAAGTTTAACATGATTTAAATTTGAGTAACCACTTCTTAACTTAATTTCAATCAGGTAAATACGTATTAATTTTATTTCAACTAAGGTATATACTTTATCCAAATTCAATTAAGAATAATCGATGCCACAATTATTATCACACGTAATTGTTCATTTCTGACATGAAATAAGTGCAACTTCATTGAAATAAATGGTGGGTACATATCATTTATTGATAATTCTGCCATTGATTTTCATGAGTCCAAATGAGAGAATTAGATGAATTATCCAACTAAATTCAAATTAAAGTATAATAACCCAATTAAAAAAGAAAAGTGAAGTAACAACATAGTAATCCAAATGATATTTACCCATAAAGAAATCACAAAAAAATTTCAGAATAACAAACATTGTCTTGATTTTCTCTTAGATTCGAACCCACAGCTGATGATAGAACTATAATAGATATTTTTTGTTTCCTACTCACACGAGCCCATATTCTTGATTTTCTATCAATTTTTAATTCTGATCTTCCTTCACAATTTGATATTATGGTGTCAGTATAGACCGAAATTTCGTTATGGTCCAATTCTGAT
>CAIGRN010086664.1:0-22980 GCA_903798345.1 Fraxinus anomala | reverse complement strand
TTGCCGGCCTCAGAATGAGGGGAGGGCGGTCTTGAGGTATGGGAGCCAAACCTGCGACCCGTGAAACAATGTCTTGCATGTTCTTCCGTATATAAAAACTACATTTCTGTATCTAAATTTTGTAATACTAACCATGTTTCCATTGAATTCTTTCTGAATTATTTTCTTTTGAACGATTTTAGCACATACCTATATTTGGTTCGCAGTCTGAACAAACTTGACATGTAAGAATGTTCGAATTACAATCCAACACAGGCCTTTGTTAGTAGGGTTTTTCCCTTTGTACAGAAATAGGGGTTCCCCTCTCACATGAGGTGGGTCCTACGTGGGACCCACCTCAATACAAAAGTAAACAAAATTACAAAAGTAAACAAAATTACCTACCCCCATGTGTGAGTTGTCCGTGGGGTTCTGTAGCACAATCGACTTGGACATCCATTTAGTCAAATCACTAATCAATTATTTCTTACTAGTTTGAAACTTTTTATTATTATTATTATTATTATTATTATTATTATTATTATTATTATTATTCAATTAAATTTTATTTATGTTTCTTTTCGTGGTAATAAAAGTCATCGGTTGCTGTGCACTAATGATGTGATCATATGCAGGTATTCGCCCTAACATCCTACTCATAGCATGCATGTGTGCCAGTTGTTCGAGCTTGCCAGCCTCAGAATGAGGGGAGGGCGGCCTTGAGCTGTAATACCTCGGGAGCCAAACCTGCGATCCGTGAAACAATGTCTTGCATGTTCTTCTGTATATAAAAACTACATTTCTGTATCTAAATTTTGTAATACTAACCATGTTTCCATTGAATTCTTTCTGAATTATTTTCTTTTGAACGATTTTAGCACATACCTATATTTGGTTCGCAGTCCGAACAAACTTGACATGTAAGAATGTTCGAATTACAATCCAACACATGCCTTTGTTAGTAGGGTTTTTCCCTTTGTACAGAAATAGGGGTTCCCCTCTCACATGAGGTGGGTCCTACGTGGGACCCACCTCAATACAAAAGTAAACAAGATTACCTACCCCCATGTGTGAGTTGTCTGTGGGGTTCTGTAGCACAATCGACTTGGACATCCATTTAGTCAAATCACTAATCAATTATTTCTTACTAGTTTGAAACTTTTTATTATTATTATTATTATTAATATTCAATTAAATTTTATTTGTGTTTCTTTTCGTGGTAATAAAAGTCATCAGTTGCCTTTTGGACAATTTAGCTCATTGAGTAGGGTCTTTAAGATTTGGTGTACACAGAAGTTTGGGGGTCTCTTTCTCATTTTATCCAATTTTTGATTTAGTTATTATTGGTTTAGTTGATCAATTTACGAAGTATACTTGTTTTCATCCATTGAAAAAGAAATTGGATGCCCAATGTGTGATTCGTTTCAAATCTATTGTTGAAAATTTCTCAAAACCAAGATTGTCGTACTTTATCTTGATGGCAGTGGTGTGAATATACTGGTTTAAATTCTTACTAGATATCAAAGTAATCTTAGTATAGAACATTAGAAAGTTGCTATGAAAGTAATGAGGTATTTACAAGGAACAAAAGACTACAAACTCACATACAAGCATTTCGACAATCTTAAAGTTGTTAGATATACGGATTTAGATTTTGCTGGATGTGTAGATACAAGAAAGCCTACTACATGATACATTTTTCTTCTATTTGGAAGATGGAGACAGAATTCATTGGTTCCTATAAAGCTACAACACAAGCATTATGGTTGAGGAATTTTGTCAATCTCAAGAGTTGTTGATAATATTGAAAAGCCTATAAAGATTTATTGAGATAATCTGCAATTTTCTTTTCAAGAAATAATAAAAGTGGAAGTCAAAACAAACATATCGACATGAAGTACTTAGCTGTCAGAGATCATATAAAAAATGAAGTGGCCATTGAGCATATGAAGATAGATCTTATGATTGTAGATTCCATGACTAAGGGCTTGCCGGCTAAAGTTATAAAGCTCATGTTGAGAAAATGAGACTTGTGTGCTCATTATGATACTCTAATTTTTTATTTTAAGATTGTTGTTTCTTTTTCAGAATCAATGTTATTAGTGCACTTAAAATTTGTAATGGATATTCATTGTTGTTATTAAAGTTTGGACCCTGAATAACTTATAGGAAGTTCATTCATAAAGTAAAGTGCTGTTTAGAGGTGATCGTCCTTGTAATATTTGGAAGGAAATGTTTGATTATTAAAAAAGGACTGTCATGATTCAAGTATTGTGAATTTCTGTTTGAGTAGGTCATTGACAGTTCAACATATGGCCGTATTAAGTACATACTTTAAAGTTAATAGTTGAACATGTGGATTAAGTGAGATAATGTAAATAATTTGTGACCCACATGATCAATATAAAATCATATTAATTTAAAGTTCATACGGTGGATTAATTAATTGTCTAGATAACTTCTCAGGTGGTTATCGAGGGAATTCATAGCAGAAAAAAAGGCCAACTTCCATGATGGATGAAAGTTGTAGAAATTGTCTTTATATATATGTCAAATGGTCTCTAGCCAAACCTGTACAAAGTGGGTATTGGTTGGAAGACTTTTGGTTCTTTAAGTACTCATTTTTACTGCAAATTTTCAATTGAATTTTGGATAACATGGCTGATGGTGCACATTTTAATTTCTTACAATGCTCTAATTTACCCCAGAATTTGTGAGGCTGTATCATTTAAGTTCTTGAATGAAAGATTGTTGAATATAATTTATTATAAAAAAGGGTACTATGGGTTTAGATGAGCATTAATGTAAATAGTGGGATGAAAATTAATTGCCATTTCAAGACCCGTTTCTATTTATATATTCTTCTTGTATCAATTTGAATTTTCAATTGAAGAGAGAGTGAGAGAGGGATATGGGAAGGACACAGGAAACATAGATTATGAGGGTGGGAGTGCGTTGTGGGTTTTCCATTTTTAAATTTCAAAGGATTTTAATTAAATCATTCATATCGTTAGATTAACTTAAAATTAAGAATTGAGACTTTTTTGTCAAAACTATTTATCGAAAGTATTGGTAAGTTAAACACTCAGGGATGGCAGCGGAGCGGATTCGGGGTGGGGGCGCCCCCGTCTAGGCTCGAGGCGGGGGTCTGCCCCTCCCCCCCCCCCCCCCCCCCCCCCCCCCAAGTTCAAGGGGACGAGATATCTATCGTCATTGGATTTTTTCTTACACTCCTCATTCCTCTTCACATTTTCAGATATCTGGTGGAAAGTTCAATTTATCTTTGCAATGTCACGTTCAACTGTTCCAATACATGCAAAACTGTGAACTTCACATCATCGACAATCTATACCACGATGGTACAAGGGTTTCAGGGCAATAGAAACTTCATTAACAATAAATTAATTAACAAGAAATTTTTATCTCACAATTTTGCCACTTCCAATCACCATATCGCACATACGCTGATGGAGTTTCATACGTGTTTTTCTCTCTCATCATGTCAAGAAGTGTGTAACCTGGTAGATCTTTCAGTCTCTAACCTCTTCAGGATCAGGCGGGGTTCCTAAAGATGCATAATCTGTCATCACAGCAACATTTCGTACACGTCTCTCTCCAAGCTTGTAAGGTACAGCTGGGAAAACATAAAGATGTATAACAGCAGCAGCACCCATCTATTTCACGAGGATAAAGTTTAGAAACCTTGCAAAAAGATTCTATATATCAAAGACGATAATTATTAAGAACATAACCTTTCTTATCATACCCAAAAATCAAACATGTAAAATAAAAAAAAATAAACAATATATGTCGGAACTAATCATGACATATGAACTAGAACGACAAAAGGACCAAAATCGGTAAAGGTTGCAACTCCCAAGTAACCACACAACTAACACTAGATTACAGATTCTATATACAAAGTACCTAAATGTGGTCAGATCAATAAACATCATCAACCTACCAACTTAACGTCTTCTCTAATATGAAATATCTCGTCAAGATTGAAAAAATAATAATTCTAGTTGTCAATCTACTCGTATCATTTCACAAGAATATGGTCAAACAAAATTATATTCAGTGCATAATATAAGAGGATGGCAGTAAGTCTCAACCTTCTTATGCGAAAAATAAACAGACAAACTGTAGTATAACAATTTACTAATCCATAATAAAGTCCGACCACAACACCGAATTGATTATCTTCATNTTGGACAAACTGCTGTCACTTGTACTCCCTTCGATAATGTCATCGTGCATATCTGACAACACCGAATTGATTATCTTCATGCATAAGGATACTAGATTACCAGTAGAAAAGATTGAAAAATCATTTCAAAACCACGCACCTCAGTACAGATGACAGTCTTGTATACATGTTTTCAGAACCTGCGCCAACGATCCCTTAAAGGGCTCCAAATGAGAAAAGAAAGGCAACAGCAACACCTTGCCACCATGTCAGGAAAACAATAAACTTGAATGTCAAAAACTTGGCCAAAGGTTTAATTGGTGCCAACTTAATCATGGTGACAGAATAAAACTGGACAAGACAGTATAAGGCCCAGGTCTGGCTAAAACTCAAAACTGCCAAATATGGATAACTGCAAGCCAATGAAAAACTTTCAGATCAAAATGGAAAAATGTTCATTTTCTTCGCTAGAAGTACGTAACTAAATAACATCCCTAAAGTGCATTGAACAGTAACAGAGAAATATAATTCAGAGTTCACAGTTACACAGTAGGAACTGTAGAGCTTTAGTATATGACTAGATGGAAAAGGATAACTTACTCATATCCCCACTCAAAACTTTTCTTCCCCATAAACACCAAGAGATTCAAAAATCATCGCAAGTAAAGCACGTATCTTTAATATTATCTGTGAACAAGCTTTGACTTTCCATGAAGTGAATTGTACATTCTTCTCCACCTGCAAGGCGCGATACATTAACCACCTTTAACATCTTTCTTCTCAAACACCTACATTTGATTCCAACTTATCCAGAAATTCTATAACTACTTAACACTCAGCAAGTCCACACTGTTGCTTCAATCCGATAAATGACAACCTAAGTCATTCCTAAACCTACCACCACTGCATTAATTGGGCTTTCATCAACTCGCAAGTTAGTCCATTGTCATTACTGCATGAAAATCCTTTCCTTCGAGGGTGGGAGAGATATGATAAGGTCATAAAACACACAGTTTAATCATGATAGATTCTGCAGGCGTCAACTGCAGTCTAAGACTCAAACAGAGGAGAGATGTTCACTATTGCAAAGTATCTAAAACTAGCAAAGAAAATACGATAAAGACGAAAAAAAAATATTAGTGATTCTTATTATATTTTTACAGTGATATCAATAAATTTTATAAAATACTATTTTCTCAAAGCATCAATAGTTTTAACATACTATAGTTTATTGTAGTTAAAGAAGACCAAAAGAAATCCACAGGTAGAAATTAAATTAAATTAAATTAAAACACAATTCTGATTCTTGAATAATCATCATTATTTAATACGTGAATAATGCAGAGGGCTAAACACAATGGCAATATAAAAGAGCACCCAGAAAATGTAGACATACCTAAGCAGGATATGAGATATCTCTTAAAGCAATACAGGGCAAAAGCTTCATAACAATCCTGTATAATTTCACAGTTGAAAGCCGCATCTGAATGTAACAAAGATAAGAACTGTTCACGAAACAAAATAACAGAAATAAAAAATAAAAAAGGTCCTTGGTGGGAGCAGGGGGCGAGGGAGAGGAGATAGAACAAATAGAAAAACCAGAACTTCTTAAGCACACAATAAATTACTCCCAAACATTGTCAACTCATCTCTGTAATAGTTTGAAATTTCTCCATAGTAAAATAGTACTATGTATTACAGTTCGTTAACAGGAAACTAGATGATGACGATTATTATGGAACAAGTTCTAGTAATTTAAGAACCCCACATTTTTTAAATAAGGCCTCTCGTGATGAAGGCCATGTATAACTTGCTGCTATCCAGTCTTCAGCAAAGTTTTTTCCTTCTCAAACGGATAAAAAATTACCGCAGCAGTTAAACCAAAGTAGTTCTCCAATTGATAGAAAAAAAAATGATGGTTTTTGTTCTTTCCATGTGAAGTTTGTCATGTACAGAAAAAATTGATAAAACTTCCACTACCAAGTATGATCACTAAATCAGGAAAAATGATAAAAAATAAATAAATGAAAAATGAAAAAAAAAAAAAAGAAAGAAAAGAAATTCCCAAATTATTTCTCTATTTATGCAAGTGCGTCAGAATGATCTTACCTAAGTGGCTCATAACATGAAGTGATATTGCTCTAATGTCGAAAGTAAATGGCAAATAAAGACATAATCCAGTTAACACTACCGATTCCAGTGCATAAACGGGAACAATTAGAATGAGCCCAATTAAGAATTTCTGCTCCTGGAATTAAAGAAATAGCTAGCCCGTCAAGTCTAGAACATAAAATAAGAGAGAAACAAAGCACCCTAAGTAGAATAAAAGCAGTAACAATTGTTTTATCATGTTCAAAAACTATTGGCAAATACAATAAGTAATTAGCAGAAAAAAGTTGTGTAGCTAAAGAAATTGGAAACAAATCTTGAAGAGAAAATGTTAACAAGAACCTCAGGCTGATTGTAAGCAGTAAAATGCTCAAAGATAAGGTACATGGTAAGAACAAAAGCCACCACTACAAGTATGGCTGCACTGAGCGATGAGGACGCAGTGCTTAAACTGATGGGCCAAAATTGTGCTGATATGCTTGTCAATTTACCCAAACTCACAAGATATAGTAAATAGTTAAATACCCCCTTCCATCCCATTGTAGAATTTAAAAGCTTCTCAAGTCTCAACACATCAATGAAAATATATTGCTCTATTATAAAGCAGCTAAAGCCCTCTTGCACTTTCACCTAAAAACACTCACCGGGTCACCCCTTGGAAGAAAAACAATTCAACTGACAAAACAACCTTAATTGACCTCAGAAAAGTAAAACCAACTAAACGGAAACCAATAATCTTCAAAGGCTGGCATGGAACAACCTGCACAATTGAGAAAAAGCTGTCATGAAAGAAAAGAATGCAAACAAACACCCGAAGATATTAACAATCCTAATCAAGCTCTACAAGTGTTACATAGGAGCTACCCAACAAGGAAGGAGGGAAAAAGATATAAGCAGCAGGAAAAATACACCAAAGTTAATATATTTCACATATGGGGCAGGCATTTGCAAGATGGTATCACTTGAAAAAATATGTTCTCATAAACTCAGTTTCATTCCATTGTAAGATTGACAAAAATCACATATAGGAAATCTAAGGTCAGAACCCCAACCACCCTCTATTTCCACTACCAAATACACGACACAGTGCTCAAATTCACAGGCCAGAATTGTGCTGATCTGCTGGCCAACTCGCCCAAAGTGGCAATGTATAATAATGATATCAAGACTCACTTCCATCCCATCGCAGATCTTCAAAAAATAACAGCTTCTCAACACATTAATGAAGATATTATGCTCGATTGCAAAGTGTCTGAAGCTCTTATTGAACCGTCACATAAAACCTGCTTATAAGTCCTTCACTTTAGGCTGTATAAAACAATCATCCCATGGAAGAAAAGTAATGCAGTTGACAAAAGCAGCTTATAACTAACCCCAGAAAAGTAATACCAACTCCTGACTTATTGATGAATGATATCCAAGGTTGGCACAGAACAGATGCAGCCACAAATTCAAAAAAAAAAAAAATGTGTCATTATCCCTTATCCCACATGTATTATAAATTGAGAGGTTGTATACGGTTGATGAATATACGAGAAATATAGAGAATTATTCTTGTCTTCAAATAATCAAAAAATTGTATAACATAGCCAATATGGAAAGAATGACTAATTGACTACAGAAGAAGCAAGCTTACTTTGAAAAAGAACATGTCAAACACTTATCATTCCTTCTTCATTCTGCATCATCGCGTCTACCAACACAACTGAACAAATCTTAGAAAAGTAATTACTCTGGGTAAATTTTACTAATCCAATCAGGCTTGCAAAAATGGAGATTCAAAACTCACTAGACCAAAAACAATAGGGGCAGCACTGGAGATGGTATGGAAATGTAAGACAATCTTTAAAACATATTCTTCTTCTAGTGTAGTCAATCATCTATTCAGGAAAAAATAATTTGCGATGCCCCAAAAGAACAAGAAGCATACTGAAAATCTTCATTTTTATACAAGTGATTCCGCAAAAAATTCGTCCTCCAAAGCAGAAACCTCGTGAGCTACATAACCGATGTCTTTAATTTGTTCATTCAATCCCCCCAACAAAAGATAAATTTCATTTGTTTGACTGTTGGAAGTATCTTCAACCAAGAATGGGGAAAATCCAGCACCAATGTCAACCCAAGCACAGCCAGGATCTTTCCTCACACCCAAGTCTCTCATGAAGGTCCTTACTTCTGCCAGTTTACTCCAGGAACCAGCAGCAGCATACATGTTAGCGATCAACACATAGTATCCTGAATTTTGAGGTTTCATTTTCAGTAGATTTTCTGCAGCTCGTTCCCCAATATCTGTATTCCCATGGATCCGACATGCTCCAACAAGAGTTGCCCACATTTCAGGGGTTGGCTTGTATGGCATCCTCAATATAATTTCTTCTGCCTTCTTCAGTAAACCAGCCCTACCAAACAGATCTACCATGCAAGCAAAGTGATCCAAACGAGGAGTTATACCATAAATATATTGCATCTTTTCAAAAAGTACCTGACCTTGCTCCACAAGGCCTGAATGACTACAAGCTGATAAAACAGCAACCATGGTAATATCGTCGGGCTTTATATGGAATCCGATCATTTCATCAAACAGGTCGAGTGCAACTTTTCCTTCTCCTTGCAAGCCATATCCAGAAATTAGTGAAGTATAAGTCACCACATCTATCTTATCCAACAAATCAAACAGCCTTCTGGCAACTGAAACTTTACCAGATCTTGAATACATGTCAACAAGAGCATTCCATATCAGCAGGTAATCCTTAAACCTTTCATGTCTAGTAATATAACAGTGTAACTCTTTGCCGTGTTGCAGGTGTGTCATACGAGCACAAAGAGGAAGAATGCTGGCAACGGTCACATAATTTGGCTCAATATCAGTAAGCAGCATATCTCTGAATATAAAGGAGGCTTCCTCATACCTATCCCACTGTGCATAACCAGATATGATGGAGTTCCAGGTGATAATACTTTTAACTTCTACTGATTGGAACAAAATGTATGAATGCATAAGGTCTCCGCACCGAGAATACATATTTATTAATGCATTTTTTACATTAATGTATTCAACAAAAAAATTACGAATTGTCAATCCATGAATTTCTTTCCCTAGCTTCAGCACACCAATATGAGAACATGCACCTAAGCCTATAATCATGGCCACTAGATCCAAGCGATTGCCATTCATCCTCATCTGGTAGAGCAATTTGAGTGCTCCCTCATAGTTACCTGTTCTCAAGCAACCTCCAGCAATGGTATTCCATGTTATAATGTTTAATTCCACACCAGATGCCCGCATGCTTTCAAAAAGTTTAAATGCCTCATCCCACTCCCCTTTGGAGGCATATATCGAGATAATTGAGTTCCATGAAACATCATCCTTAACTGGCATTTTGTCAAAGATATTTCGGGCTATGTCCACTTCCCCGCACTTCCCATACATAGACGCCAAAGCATTTTGCACAATCAAATTCCACTCTAGAGAGCTAGCGTTAATAGAATTATGTACTTCCATTCCAAAACCAATATCTAATTGTTCACCACAAGCCTTAAGAACAGATGGGTAGGTGAAATTATTAGGTCTAATTCCCTTATAAACCATTTGTTTATATGCAAAGATAGCATCCTTAAAACGCCCTTTGCTAATGTATGAAGAAATAAGAATATTCCAAGGTAAAGGATGTAGAACATTTGAAGCTACAGCTATAATATGTGCATCAACTAGAAAATTAAAAGTTGTGTAAAACGTAACGAGTTTAGGAACCAATGCATGGTTTTTGTGAAGACCCCAAATAATAACTTGAGTATGAAGTTGTTTTCCTTCTGACAGCAACTTGAGGTTGGTGCAAGACAACAAAAGAGAGGATAATGAGTGTACAATAACATCACAAGAAGTAGATGCATAGGCATGATTTCGAATAAGAGTAAAAGTTTTGAAGGCTTTAGATAAATGACCTTGGCTAGCAAAATCTTTCAAGGTTATGAGAAGGCAATCCACCATCGATTCATCTGGGATGGCTTGAAAGTTTATAATATTTTTGCAGGCATAAAGAGACTGAGAATCGCTTTTTTTGGGAACATCCAATGGTTGTTTGATGCTTTGCCTCCATTTCCTAGGGATGAATTTTTGAATTACATAAAAAGGAAGGCCTGTTTGTAGCCTATAAAATGGAGAAGGCATGCAATATAGATGATGAAGCTATATCCTTTAATAACACAGCAAACATCAATTGTCTGCATGACTGCACACACATTTTTTCAAATACAACAACCCCTGCAACATTAAAGATAAATAGAATTAGAAATTAGAGATAATATAGTCAAATCATAAATTAACTATTCTGCTTTTCACCATGTTTATGAAAACTTACTAAAAATTTGATTTCTGTTCATTCATGTTCTTTGCACTTGCAGCTTAACAACTAAAAAGCCACAAATATCTATGTAGAAGCTCCAACTTTAAACTTCATGTTTTAATCTCTCGACCAAGAAGTATAGACAAGGCATTCACAAGACTCATATCGTGTAGACTTTATATTTTAACTTGCCAATGACAGGATAACTTTAAAAACACGAGATATGCAGAAAGATTTACTCTTTTTTCTTCACATTTCAGAAATTAAATGCCTTTAACCCCACCTTCCCCACCCAAAACTTAAACCAAAAAACAGGTTCGCCAATCTAAAATTGTGAATTTCCCAGTACATTCCAACTATGGAAGTTGAAGGTTTCTGTTTGTAAAGCTGTAAATGTGATTGTTTATAAGCTTAAACCCCACTCCAATCTTCTTCGGTTCCAAGGGATCGTTACGGTTTCACAAATAAACGGTTCAAGAAAGTATAGCATGAGTAGTTACTAGAACTAGAAGGGTTCCAAGTGAATGCATCTATAAATCTATGGCCATCGATATCAATAACCAGAAGTATATGAACTAGGTTGTCCAAGTCGGACTATCGTGCATAGGAGTTACAACTTTGAAATCATTATTAAAAAAATAAAAACAAAACACAAACAAAATGAGAAGAGAAGAAACCCAATTACTTACATTTATATTTAGGAAAAGCTTTGCACGGTCTCCTACAGAGGGAAAAGAAAGAAAAATGTTTATAATGGCATAATAGATTATTTTCTGTAAAAATATATTAAAATTCTATTTATGTAATTTCACTTAAAATTATATAAGTAAATAAAAAAAAATATTTAAAATTGTAGTGTATGTAATAAAATTCGTAGTAGTAATATAATTATTCTTTGGTTTATCTTAAAGTTTCTAAATGCGGACATATTCATCATGATGTGACTCCCTTCCATCCGTATAGGGTTGGCTACGGAAACATTCGAGCAATTGCCCATCTGAGAGTGCTCCGCCTTCCCCATTGGAAGTGGAGACGATGGATGTGGGAAGATTAGGAAAATTTGAGGAAGAGACAAGATGGGGCATTTATCACTATCATCACTACTATATTAAAAGAGAGGATGAGGGTTCAATGTTCATTTGTGCACCTTTCATTTCACACTTAAACTGATTTCTCTACTGTTCATAAGTAAATATCTTATGCATATCTCACTGCTCAGAGAAAAAGAAAATCATTCTTCAACCCGTTCCCATTTAAACCTCTGTTTGGGCCACATTATTTTTTTTATTCTCATTCTTCTACTCATTTTCAACTATACATTCTTCAATAAAATAATATTTTCCGTCACATCAAAAAAGATTCCTTCTTTTTCAACCACATATTCCACATCACATCACTTCAAAAAAATGCACTCTCATTTTAAGATGCATCAAACACACTCTAAATTCCAGCTTTCCTCCTCCGTCAGTATACCTCTGTCCACCCTTCCCCCCATCGCTCCACCACCGTCACTCTCTCCCAAACAGCTTAACCACAACCCGATTCTTCCCTCCACAAAACTTATTTAACTTCCATCTATCCTACTGTCTCTTTCATCTGCCAACCTTTACATCGCATTCAAGACTAAACATCTCGCCGGAAATTCCGCTTTCGAAGTCTCCAGTAGGTGATTCTCTAATTCCTTTTCTATACCTCTTATCTATATTTTCAATCCCACATGTTCTTGGTTACGCACACTGACAGCGACCAAACTTCCCTGCGACCTTTTTTATGATGTATTTTTTGGAAAATTACACGCACAAGTGCGCAGATGCACTAACCAGTGAATGCGTAACAGTTATGTTTTAGTTGAACTTATCAATTTTTATTTTGTTGACTTTGAACTAGAGAGAATTTTTCGGTTCCGTTTTTTTTCCTCTCTTTAAAGCTGTGATTAGAAACTGTAATAGAAATATCCTCTGTTCTTAATTTCAGCACTTAATTTCAGCACTGGGCTATCAGTCGGTTGGGGATTTTATCTTTTACTTGCAGGTAATGTAACAATTTCTTTTTCTTTTTTTTGTTTTTGGGATTAATTTATTCAACTATGAGAACTTCATTTCAGAAATGTCAAAAATATCTAGTTGCAATTTCACGACGATAAACTGAACTGATTTATCGAATAATGAACGTTTGGATTCTTTACCTTTGTTATCTCGACTTTGGATATGAACTCAAATTATAAAAGTACTATGATATGTAATTGAAGTTCGTAAAATAAACTGTCCATCACGTTTTTATCGATTTTATGCTATCTTAATTGTGATTACTTTTGATCATAGTTACTACTTTATAACCTCAACTATTCATTTCTTTTTTTAAAAAAAAAAAAAAAAAATTTTTGGTGCAATTTTTTTATACTATATTTACCTATAAGCTGGGACGAATGTAGAGGAAGTAGGGCTGGACAAAACTCCCGAATCGAACACAAATCGAATCGAGCGATTCTTCTTAAATTAAATACCAGAACGGGTATCCGAATCGAGAACCGACGGATTTGGTTCGATTCTCATTTCTAGACCCAAAACTGAATAAGAACTGAATCTCCCTAATTTTTTTTTAAATTTTAAATGAACCAAATTATTTTATTTTTTTAAAATAAATTTGTTAACTAATTGTTTTAGCCCAAACTCAAATATGATTTCCATATTTCTAATTTGAAGTCCAAGCCCAACTTAATCAAATTGACTTAAGTTTTACCCAAATTTCTTATTCTGCCTAGTACTGTTATGGAAAAATCGAATTGGAAGCTCGGTTGCGCCTTTCTTCATTATTGTGAGCTCGCTATCTTCCTCTTCATGTGATTTTAACAGCCAAATCTATGAAAAACTCAACAAAGAGATGCAAAAGATATCATGGAATTGGATTACGTTATTTTGTAAGAGCTAAAATTGAACATATAATTAGTTAATTTAATGTAACGTTGTAGATATTAAAAAATTAATTATTGTATGGAACTCGAGAACCGAACTGAACTGAACGGAATGGAACCGAACCTGAACGGGTTCATAATTAAATTTGTACCCGACGGTTCCACTTATTAAATACCCGAAAATTTCTTGAACCGGACCATGTCTAGCCCTAAGAGGAAGAAACAATTAAATTCTTGTAGAGTTTGTAAATGATTAAGTTTGTAGCAATGCTATTTTTCAATTTCAATATGGTGGGATTAGTAATCGTATTTATGCTATCTTAATTGTGCTTACTTTTGATCATAGTTACTATTTTATAATCTCCACTACTCAATTATTTTAAATTTTTTACTGTACAATTTTTGATACTATAATTACTTTTAAGTAGGGATGAATGTAGGGAAAGAAAACAATTTAATTCTTGTAGATTTTTTAAATGATTAAGTTTGAAGCCATGCTAGTTTTCGTTTTCAATATTGCGGGATTAGCTATTATCTTCCCTCTTCAGCTTGCTTTTTTACTGACTTTCAAGGTATTGTTCCCTCTTCCCTCTTGCTTTTTATTGGCTTTCAATATTGCGGGATTAGCTATTATCTTCCCTCTTGCCCTTTTATTGACTTTCAAAGTATTGTTCACCTGTAAAAATTTCACTAGCCAAATATGGTAATTAAGAAAATTCTGGATCAAATTAGCTACTACCTAACTGCAGGTCTCCATAGAAGTGCTTCCTTTAGGCTTTCGTTTTTTCCTCTTCCTTCTAGCCGATATTTTTTACTCACTTCTATGCCCCAGTTTGGTACAAATTAAAATTTGATTTTAATCTCAAGTCAAAGTTAAGAATTAATTTTAACCACACATTTCATGGGACCCACAATTTTTCAACCACACATTTCATCAACTTTTATCAAAATCTGCTAAAAATTTGATTTTAATCTACAACAAACAGATGCATACTCAAAACGTACTTCTATTTTGTTTTATTCCTCCCCATGGACCCCACCTTTTAAATTACATTCCCCATTAATCACTTTCATGCATTTTTGTTTTGCATGAAAGAAAATTACCTTTTTGTGGCTCCCAAGAGATCCAAATCCTTTAAGAACTGATCCTTTCTTTAAAAAAGTCATCCCTAACCATTATAAAATTCATTTGGACACACAATCCACATAATGCCTAGCCATAACCTTAATTTTTTCAGTTATGCATCTCCTTAGTTTCGCATAAACTGTACAATAATAGCATCTACAATATCGAAAGTAATCTTGTTTGCTGTACCTAGAAGCACATGGCCATGTGAACCTTAGTATTGATGAGGGCTTTTGATTAAGACTCATAAAAGGAACAGAGAATCTACATGACATTGATGGATTTTAACTTTATTAAATGATTGAAAATTTGTATTAGTTTTACCTGAAATTTTTTTATCGTATTAGGAACTAGGAAGTAAGTAGATAAATTGCAATCAACCTTTATTTCTTCAAGCTCAAAGCATCTATGTTATGGACATTCATCCGATCCGGGGTTAAGTTGTCCTTTTATATTTGTGATGTGCATGGGGCCGGGAGGTTTGCTCCCGCGGAGTGTTCTTGCAAGAAATAGAGATGTCATGTTGCATTGAGTTGATTGTCTTTTAGTATTATATATTCATATGCTTATGATTTTGAAAGGAAAATAAATAAGATGATAGAGACATTGGCATTCCAAAGCATCTATAGATATGGACATTCCACTGATTCGAGATGAAGTATTTGAAGTTTGTGGTGTGCATGGGGCTGGGGGTTTGCTCATCCGGAGTGCTCTTACAAGAAATAGAGATTTCTTGTTGCGTTGAGTAGGTTATATTTTAGTAATATATGTTCACATGTTTATGATTTTCAAAGGAAAATCATTATGAGAATAGGGCAGTGCAGCCTTGTGAATCAGATTCTGTCGCAATGAATATGCAATTATTGCAATTATAAAGTAAGACAATATTAGTATTTCCATCTCCAAACAATAATATCAAGAGGCATTTTAAATATATTTAGTATTTATTATTTGCTCTATTTATCGTTTAGGTTTCTGCAATACAACGTGTGGGAAGTGCAGGGAACACTTCTAATTCAGTTCGTTCTCGCAAGGAAAAGAAATTCACATGTGTTGAATGATTCAGATAACACAAAGGTGATTCTTTGTTTTAATTCTCAATGTTGATTCTGACTTGGAAATATTTAAGTACTTCCTTTGATGAAATGTTGATGTGCTACATTGACATACAGTAATTCATCAACCATTCCCGATTAAAACAATTAAGAAAAACAAACAGAAAGGACATTAAAAAAAACATTTCAGTCCTTTCTCTGTCTTGCCCATTGATTGAGGAGTATTCGCATGAGAACATTCCTACTGGCTTTCTTTCCCTCATTATGTTAGTACATTCTTTATCCTTTTTTTCTTCTCTCAGCTGCCTTGTATTCTCACACCATCTTCTTTCAGGACCTAGTATTGCTACTTTATAGTTATAGGAGGAGCTCCATTCTTGTATATGACATTATCATTATTCTATGGTAATCAACTTATTGTATGAATAGTAATGAATGGAGGAGCTAAAGTTTTTTGGTTTCTACTTGCCAATAATATGCTAATCACTAGTTTCTGTTATGGATGATTATGCATGTGCACAAAGAAGTATTTCTGTAGATCTCATGGCATTGGTTTGACTTTGTTGTGTGCATATTCTGAGATAATAAAGTAGTGGGATTCATTAATGACACCATTTTGATACTTTAAGAGACGGACGGTTGTCTTCATCTAATTCTTCAAATCTTCAATTCTCATTGTTCATTATCTGGTTTTCCACTGTTCATAAATGACGCCGTTTTGATACTTTAAGAGATGGTCGATTGTCTTCATATTCACATATAATCTATCTAAAATGGAAAAAAAAAATAATAGAGGAAGCACTTAAATATTACCAAGTGTAATCTTTTGAATGTTACTTGCCCATTGAGGGGAAAGCCTGTGATTAAGCTTGCAGATCCTCTTCCAAGGTATTTCTTTAACTTAGTATAAACACCTGGCTTCTTTCATACTAAAGAGTTATGACAAAATAGCACAGGCAACGTATCAACTACCAATGTAATGTACTCAGTGACGGATCCAGAATCTCGAGTGAGCTAGGGCGGTCGTTGACATTTCGTCAACTCTTTTTATACACATATACAAGGTCTAAATTATATGCTAACATAAGCTCAATCTGAGCAGAAAAACTAACAAAAAAAAGTTGCAAATCATATTGTTACAGTCCACATAAAAACTACAGGTTAGTGTTTTAATAATAATTTAAAACAAAATGAAACAAACAATTAAATAAAGGTAGCTGATATATACTAAAAAAATGTCAAATTCAAAATTCAAAGACCTAATACACTATTATGTAAAGACTAATATAATGGTAATCACTAATCTCCATTAGAATGATAAGTTGATGATTAAGCATACTTTTTATTTTATTTTCTCCCAGAAATTTATTCTGCAAAGTATAAACAAACAGAAACCTATAAACTAATTTTATTTCTTTAAATTACAAAAGTTAACATCCTGATTAAATATAAATTGAACAATGAAAGGGAAGACAGAGAAAACGAACCTTCACTTGTAATTGCCCATTTCTGCAAATTGAACGAACTATTGATTATTAAAAGTGGATGCTCAATTTCCGAATGGATTTGATTGAATCGTTACTTCAAATTGGGAGGAGTAAGGGAGGAATTTTAATATTTTCAAACCAACTCTTTTTTTATTTCTTGGCCCTCTCCGGCGGCAGCAGCGATCTCTTCCTTCTTGGCTTGGGCTCCTACGATGGCGGCGTCCCGCCGGAATTGATGGTTTAAATTCAATAAGGCCATGTTTGAGCCCCTTTAGGGCTTGTTTCAGCCTCATCCCAAAAATAAAAATTAAAAAAAAAAAAAACAAAAACAAATAAACAAACAAACATTTTTGAATAAAGTATTGATGGGAAATGTATTGTTAAAAAATAAGAAAAATTTTTGAATTTAAGTATAATATTATTTTATTGAAGAATGTGTGGTTGAAATATAATCAAAATATTATTCAAAAATGCATTAAAAAAGGGGGTTCAAAAAAGGGCTTTTGTAATAATATATTATGGAATAGTAGATCGATAAAGAATGTATTGTTAAAAATGAATGAAAAGTTTTTTATTTGCGTGGAATATCATTTTAATAAAAATGTGTAGATAAAAATAAGTACTGTAGAAAAAATAATACAGTATAATATAAATTAATTGTTGTCAAACAAGGGCTAAATCAAAGTCTCTCCGTCCCTTTCCGACTTCCTCTAGCCAAGGAGACCAAGGGGCTTTATTGAATCGGGGGATTTAAAAAGTTTTAAAGGGTATTTAATGTAAATTTTTGAAAACTCTCTAAACGTATTGATGTATTTAATTGAAGTTTTTATAGATTTTTTGGAATTTAAAAAGTTTACGGGTATTTAATGTAGATTTTTTACAACTCTCTAAAAGTATTAGTGTATTTAATTGAGACTTTTATAGGCTTTTAAAAGTTACGATATACTCAAATAAAACCTTTTAGAAGTCTATATAAATTTTGGGGTATTCAAATTTTAATGATTTTAAAGACTTTTACAAGTTTCAATGGTATTAACTTTTAAATAGAAAATAATAAAATAAAAACTCAAAATTTGTCACTCATTAATCACAAAATTTTTAGATACTTTCACAAAAACAAAAAGAAAGTAATGTGTATTTTTTAATTTTTCTTTTTTTCTTTTCCCTTCTACGAACATGAGGGTTATAATTAAAAAAAAAAATTCTATTGATTATATTAGTTTCTATTTTTTTCTATATCTCTTATTGTTTATTTTATTTTCAAAAGTTAAATTGTATTTTTATAACTTTTTTTTCTTTTTTCATTCATCTTTTGTGAAAAAAATCTAATTTTAATTAAATTTTAAAAAATTATATAGACTAATTTATAATTAAATTTAAATATTTATTTTTTTATTTATTCTTTAAATATGTATTATATTAATAATACTGAAATTAAATTTATTTTTTATATGTATAATTATTGTTATTATTTATTTAATTAAGGTCTTAAATTTTTATTATTTTTAAAATATTTTTATTATTATATGGGAAGGGGTAGGGGAACGTGAATTGTGAGAACCACCACCCCGTATATGATAATTTCATAATATTGCACTAGAGCTATATGAATTCTATAAAAATTTTCAAAAATCTTTTGAATTCTACAAAAGTCTATAAAATTTTTAAAATTAAAGTCCATAAAAAATTACAAAAGACTTCCACTAATTTCATATAAATTTCTAAAAAATTCACGAAATCCATATAAGCCATCATTTAAAAAAAGTCTATCAAAATTTTCAAAATGCCCAATTGAATACTCCCAAATCATTTTTGGGAAAAATTCATAAACAATGGCATAAGTATATGTCATTTCAAAAATAAGAAAACTTCTCTTATTGTTTATTTTATTTTCTATGAAAAAGTTAAATTGTATTTTTATAACTTTTTTTTCTTTTTTCATTCATCTTTTGTGAAAAAAATCTAATTTTAATTAAATTTTAAAAAATTATATAGACTAATTTATAATTAAATTTAAATATTTATTCTTTAAATGTGTATTATATTAATAATACTGAAATTAAATTTATTTTTTATATGTATAATTATTGTTATTATTTATTTAATTAAGGTCTTAAATTTTTATTATTTTTAAAATATTTTTATTATTATATGGGAAGGGGAACGTGAATTGTGAGAACCATCACCCCGTATATGATAATTTCATAATATTGCATAGATCTACATGAATTCTATTTCAAATAAAAATTTTCGAAAATCTTTTGAATTCTACAAAAGTCTATAAAATTTTTAAAATTAAAGTCCATAAAAAATTACAAAAGACTTCCACTAATTTCATATAAATTTCTAAAAAATTCACGAAATCCATATAAGCCATCGTTTAAAAAAAGTCTATCAAAATTTTCAAAAGGCCCAATTGAATACTCCCAAATCATTTTTGGGAAAAATTCATAAACAATGGCATAAGTATATGCCATTTCAAAAATAAGAAAACAAGTTTCAAATTTCAAAAATCAGATTTTTTTAATTTTTATTTATAAAATAATAAATTATTACATCAATTTATTAAATATTTAATTCTAATATAATATAATTAACTCAACCCACCTCCACCCCCTACCGCATCGCCTTCAACTGACTGCTAATATTCAATGGATAACAAACTAATATCTATATCATATTCATTGTGTCCATAATTGCAATTCAACATAAAAAATTTAAAATTTCATCAAATATCAATTTTTCGTACAGTACTAATAACGATATGTATGTTGTTATGGATTGTAAAAAACGATATGTAAGTCGTTTTGTACAACAAAAAATCAAGGGCTTATTTGGATCTGATTTTAATCTAAATCAAAGTCAAACAATTAATATTAATGCTACCAAAAAGTCGTTACCTGAATGATCTCTTACTGGCTGATCGAACTCCGCACGCTACGGTCTCCAAT
Organism: Fraxinus anomala; assembly: GCA_903798345.1. Taxonomy (NCBI): domain Eukaryota; kingdom Viridiplantae; phylum Streptophyta; class Magnoliopsida; order Lamiales; family Oleaceae; genus Fraxinus; species Fraxinus anomala. Next base: position 2,830 of record CAIGRN010086664.1, on the reverse strand, counting down.
ATCTGAAACAAATGCCTCGAGGTGTGTTCTCGTCGCCCCTCCGATACTTAAGTCAGAAAAGGAAATAGTGTAACAAATTGTATGCTGAATATTAATGATCACGTACCTGAAGAATAATACTTGGTCCTGTATTTGTAGATGTGGGAAGTTGAGTCCAAAAAGGACTTAATCACCTGTGGCACTTATCCTTGTTATACAAGGTGTTTGGATTGTATTAGAATACTGCAATTTGGGTTAGACTTGAATTCGTAATAAGCTGGGAGTTTGTGGTTGGATGTGATTGAGCCCCATGCTTAGGGACAAACTATTGAGCACCTTGATCTACTTGAGGAAGTTCGGGAACAAGCATCACTGAGGGCCGCAAATTATCAAAACAAAACAGCAAGACACTTCAATACCAATGTCAAGGTGAGAAGATTCAGAGTTGGTGATTTGGTCCTTAGGAGAGCAGTAGCCGCCAGGCATCCCTCAGGGAAGCTAGGACCTGTGTGGGAAGGGCCTTTTGAGGTTATACGAAAATTAAGAGGTGGTGTATACAGCTTGAAGGATACCTCGGGAAGACCCTTCCCAAGGCCATGGAACGCTGAGAACTTGAAGATTTATTACAAGTAGCTGGTCAAATAGCCAGGCACTTCGACAGTTTGGTTTTCTGTTTCGCATTTTAGAAGTTTTTCTATTTAGTTTTTGTTTTAATTCAGGCTTGCATGTCCTCAAACAATTTAGTCTTCAGTTATGACTTATGTACTTTAACTCTTTCATTAATTGAAATTCATTTCGACAACGCAAACTAGTAACACATTAATTTAGCGTAAGGTCGTGCTCCACGCATGCAGCTAGCACATTAATTTAGCGTAAGGTCGTGCTCAGCGCATGCAGCTAACACATTAATTTAGCATAAGGTCGTGCTCCGCGCATGTAGCTAACACATTAATTTAGTGTAAGGCCGTGCTCCATGCATACAGCTAACGTATTAATTTAGCGTAAGGTTGTGCTCCGCGCATGCAGCTAGTGTAATGTCAACCAGCGTAAGGCCGTGCGAAACTGGTATACAGCTGGTACTGGGAAACACCTCAAACATTGTATACCCCGACCTTATGATTTCTAAATTGCAAAACAAAATATTGCAAGGTCGAGATCGAGCTGATCGTCAGACCATTGCAATGTTCAAGTAAATCGTTCGAACTCGGTTGGCCAGATTGGTCAAGTAAAGCGCTTGAAATAACTATAGCCAACTACCCTGACAGCCTCGAGCTCATTAGGCCAAGCACTAAATGCTTTCACAAGTCCGATCTTATTGGGTCAAGAACACGATCAATTAAACAATTGAGCCAAATAGAAAACTCGAGCTTTTTTTATCCGACGCCCTGACGTATTATTGGAGTTTGAACTTAGTTAGCATGATTTGATATATGATAAGCTCAAGTTATCGTACTAAATACTCGAGCTAATACCACCTAGATTTGATTCGTGGTAGGCACCGGAACTAATTACCGGAGTTCGAACTTAGTTAGCATGATTTGATATGTGATAAGCTCGAGCTGTTATCGTACTAAATACTCGAGCTAATACCACCTAGATTGGATTCGTGGTAGGCACCCGAACTAATTACCGGAGTTCGAACTTAGTTAGCATGATTTGATATGTGTAAGCTCGAGTTGTTATCGCACTAAATACTCGAGCTAATACTACCTAGATTTGATTCGTGGTAAGCTCGAGGTGTTATTCCAAAAGCTCGAGCTGATGGTGCCTTCAATTAATTAACTAACAGGCTCGAATCACATTCAACACATGAAAAAATATCAACACACCCGAACAACAAACAAAAAGAAATGATCGATCTCATACTAATAAAAAAGGCCCAGAACGGGCAATGTACTTTACAATTTTTTCAAAAAAAAAAAAAACAAAACACTACGACATCGAGGTTAAGGCCTAGTCAAAGTTGGTCCCATCAGCAGGATCCTCGTGCTCAGGAGTCTCGATCTCTTCCCCATCCTCTTCATTGCCATCGAGATGTTTGCCCAGGCCCACTTGGAACTCTGCTCGATGCAGGCTCTCGAGCTCGTTTCTTTCCTTTCGATGGTACAAGCACCTTTGGCTTCAGGCCTGAGTCCTTCCGGTGAACGTTGGCTAAGAAAGGCTGACGGATTGAAAGACATTTCCAAATCTACAAGAAAGAACAAGCCATTTGCACAATCTTAGTTCGAGTTATAATAAAAAAATATTGAGTTCAGGCTCATACCATCGATTTTCCTCACGTTGGCAAGATCGAGGGTGTCATCATCGAGCAGGTAATCAACTTTAGCTGCAAGGGGATCGTGGTTTACTAATCTCAATCTATCCCTTTCCAAAACCTCAAAGTACACCTGACCCTCATTAAACCTTTCCTTATCGGAGATCTCCCACATCGGGGAAAATGGATGATCGAGGTTCTGGGGCTTAACGAAAAAGAAGCGTTCTTTCCAACCCCGAAGAGAGCTCGGTGTGTCTGGTGTCCTAAACCTCCCCTTCATCGATAGATACATAAAGCAATTGTACCCCGAGAAAAATTTCAAGTCGAAAACCATCATTAAAAGATCGACTCTAGGCTCGACCCCAAGACATCGACATAGGATAAAAAAAATAAACTAAGAGCCTCCACCCGTTCGGGGCCAATTGGCCCGGACATATAAGAAATGAGGTCAGAAAATCTATGAAGAACGAGTGAAGGGGCCACCTAAGCCCAGCCTTAAGGGCATCCCTAAAAAATGCCATCTCCCCATCTCGAGCATCTAAAACGGTTTCGTGGGGTTCAGGGGTCCTAAAATCACAAAAGGGCATGACCCCGAAC
>CAIGRN010086659.1:0-12823 GCA_903798345.1 Fraxinus anomala | reverse complement strand
TTTTTGAAAATTAAAATTTGAAATCTGATTTTTGAATTTGAATCTTGAAAAGTAGGGTTTCATGTAATTACCACCTTACATAAATACACCAATAATAAGGTGCTTTTTTTGTATATAAAGCCTCGGTTTGGTTAATCTAAGTTAAAGTCAATAATTAATTTTAACTTCATATTTTATGAAATTCATGTATTTTCAATTCGCTTTCCATCAACTTTTATCAAAATCTACTAAAATTTTGATTTTAGTGCCTGTTTGGGAGAGATTTTACCAATATTTGAATCAATTATTTGATCATCGACCAAGGAAAATGATAACACTTTTGCCTTTCTTTTTTACTTCAGCAGTAATAAATTATCATATTAAAATTGAAGTCTAGTGGGAAAAAGACTATATAACGCCTATTTTTACTTTGAATTACTTATAGACATTTCCATTGATCATTATATTTGACTATTCTAAAATGATGTATTTGGAAATGAATTTTTAAATGACAATTTACTAATTAGGAAGTCAAAAAAATCTACTACCTGGGACCCACTTGCACTTTATCAACGATAAAAAAATAGAGGTTAATCCAATTTAAATTGCTCCTAGCATGGGCTTAATCTTTAAAAAAATAGGGGTCAAGTGTTTATGAAAACTAGTGGGGATCGTGCGTTGCACGATTACTATTATAATTTTGGAAGATATTTTGTTGAAATGACAAATTATTTTAGAACATCTAAATATTAATTATGTAGACAAATTAATATATTTTTATATTATGCTACAACATCTAAACATTGGGGTTTTATGATTTATATTTTTTTAACATTCAAATTTGTTTTGAGTTCAATAAATTAGGCTCAAATGAAGTTAATGAGAAATTATATACATCGAACGTACTATATAGAAAATTACCCCTTCACTCTTTTCAAGACACGCTCTTTCAGTAATATCGATATACACAAACAACTGACCTAAGTTAAAAAAAATTTAACAGCAAGGCCAAACTACTTTAGAGAAGTTGCAAACCAAATAACCACACAAATAGGCATCGTCTTTTATGATTCTTGAAATCTCTCTAGCAATCCATAAAGAAAAGCTTAATTACTTGCAAAGCAGCTAAAAATTGTATCGTATACATGATACAACTTACCACCATGCAAATAGAAATATACTTCTCTTTTTCCTCTGAGAATTCCCGTAGACACATCTGTTGAGTATATCACAAGTGCATTAATCACACCTAGAATTATTGTTGATCTACAGAACAAAATTAATACTAGTATAATTATACATCAAGAGAAAAAAAAATGCAATTGAACGCTATTGCAGCACAACATTGACAAATGGAACTCGTAAAACTACTTTCTGAAACATCATTTTAAAAAATAACTAACTCCTGAATATTCTTATAAAAAAATGATGACCGCAAAAAAAAGTTTTCAAAATCAATAAAATACCAATTGAAAAAAGAAAAAATAATTTTTTTTTAAAGAATTACAAACAATGATACCCAGTCTTAAATAATATCTCAGCATATGAGCCAATTAAAATCAATAGCATTTCACGAACAAACAAAAGATGGAAATTGTCTTATGGTGGGAATTGATAGTATTTCAAAGCGTACAAAATAATTTTTGCCTCATAATTAGTTAGGTTGGCTGGGCGTGATCAATGTATCTTTATACCTCAACTCATCAAACCTCAGCAAAAAAATATTATTTTTCAATATGACATTAGTGAACTTGTTGATGCAACCTTAAAAAAATATAATTTTGTTTTAACAAAAAATCTAGTATGCTCAGAATTGATCTTGTTACAAATGAAGAATTTGGAAAAATTATCAATAAATTAATATTTCCAAACTAAACTATAAATACTTCTAACAGAATAACAAATGGAATTCAAAGTAAGTAGATAAAAAAAATGATTATATATAGGACAATGTTAAAAAGTCTCCAAGAATTTAAGTAGATCAGGTTAGTAAAACAATAAAAGAAATCATGAATTCAATTGAAAAGACAAAATATTGGATTGGTAAACAACTAAACATTACGTGCAATATTATATTTACAGGTTTTGATCTCAGTTCCATTTCCTCCTATTGCATCTTCTCTGGCTCATTTATTGTCTGAAAAGAAAATGGAGTCGGTTGGTCTTGAGAAGATCCATCGGCATGGTAGTTTGTAATGTCATAATTTGAGTATTATTTGATTTAAGGAAAAAAAGTAAATTTATATTGAGATGGGATATGCAATTTGTGGCAGAGTAAGGTGTTATAATAATAACATGTTTAGTAAAATGTTGACAACAAGTTTTATTTTCTGCTCCATTACCAAAATTTCTGTAGAGAAATGAGTTTTCCACTAAAACATCAAAAGAAGGTACTACTTCTTCAGACGGTATCTACAATTTCAAATAAACATATATGAGATAGATGCATGGAAATATGTATGTTGTGCTTCATTTTCATGTATTTTGAGATATCCCACAACAATACCTGGCCAATCATCTTGTGCTTAAGAACCTTCTCTTTATCAACAATCTTGATGGCCACACTTACAAACCACGTAATGCCCATCAATAGTCTTCAGGGGTTCAATCAATGAAGCTTTTGTACACTCCCCAGTTTTATAAACAAAAAAGGCAAAACCTTTTGGTTTCCCAATCTTCTTATCAGACCTTAGAGCTAACATTTGGGCATTTTAGAGGTAACTTTTACTATGATAAACTATATAAACAAATGGAGGATGAGAAAGCTCCCCGTAATCCTACGCTTGAATATCTTGATATGTTAATATTTTAGTTTCACAAAAGAACTACCGATAATCAATGCAAGATAAATTTACTTCTACTGGAAAAAAATTATTAAAGTAAATAATAATAACAAAAGATGCAGAGTCTTTTAGCACTTTCCAATATAATAATGAAGCAAATAGGTCAATAGAAAACTACAAATGAAAGAGAAGATTAATACAAGAATAACTTCACAGCAACTAATAAGTACATGTACCTTCATAGTAGCCGATGATCCAAACATTTTCTATGAACATATTTGGATGTGCCTTTGCACTTGCAATGAGCAATAAAATCCCTACCTGATAAAGAACAAAAGTTAAAAAATGGAGAACCATTCTAATTAAGATATATCAAAACTAAAATAAGATATGGTTTACTATCAATCAACACGTTTGCTTCATACATTATGAAATTCAATGCCAACATTTAAAGAACCTTTTAAACCATAATATTCCAGGTCAATGAATATTTATATAATAAGAACAAGAAAAATACGATGATATTGGATTGCAAGGTGAACATAAATCACATTAGGTCCTCAAAGTAAGCAAATACTCTTTTAGTTATTCCAGAAAAGAATTGTAGATTTGCAAACCCAATCTCTTGCAATACAATGCTTAAACAATTAAACAAATTCCAACTTTCCCTATGTAGGATTATAAATTTTACAAATTAGTAACATGGGAAACATTTGAACCCCATACCACTTATGTAACAGTTTCCACGCATAAAAAAATACAAAGTCACCATTTTTTTCCTCTTCAAAACTTGTTGAATGATAAAGAAAACCTATTGATTGAACCATTTTTTCTTGAAACCCAAAAAAAATTCACGCCGAAGGGAAGTTTTAATGAATTTGAGGCAAATTGTTTGTAAAATTAACAATGATCCTTGAAAATCTAAATATCCAGAAATTTTACATAGAATTGCCATAAAACCTTATAAGTCCTTCTTCAATCTCACGATATATGAAAAATATCCCCAACAATATCTCAGAGGAAATCTCAAATGGCACATTCCCAACATAAATCTTCATCAACGCTAAATGAGCAATACATACCTTTTGATATGGAGGAATTGAAATTGATCCTCTACGCAGGAAAATCCACATTCAACAAGCTAGAAATAAAGGAAAATCGATAGAGCCAACGCTGGAAATTGAAACCCCACCTTATGCAGTCAACTAAACCATAATAAGAAATAGAAAAGAGAGACGAAATTAAACAAGAAATAAAAAGGACACAAGAAGAAAGGAGAAGTCTCGTACAATATGATCATGAATGGTTGTGTGGAGAACGGAGCAAAGAGGGAAGTTGTGTGAACAAATGGATTAAGACTGTGAAAAGAAAAATGCGTCATGTTTGAGAAAGCTAAAAATAAAAAAAAGTAAAACTGTTATAACACTAAATATATGATGTCAACATGACATCATTGATGATGCCTAATGAATAGTAACCTACTTTGCTCTTTTATATATTGTAGGGATATATATAAAGCCATGTGAGGTGGGATGGCGTAGTTGGCGTGGAGTGGAATTTGGTGTGGTGTGGGTGGTATATATAGGTTTTTGTTTTTAAAAAATTAATAATTAGCATCCGATTTTTGAAATTGAAACTTGAAAAGTAGGGTTTGAAGATAATTTTCTATGACATAAATTGTAGGCTCATTTTAATAAAGCAATGCGTGTGAAATGTTTGTGCGAGGGACCATTGTCAACCAAATATTATGAAAAAATTGTATGCACAAAACATATATCAAGCACTTTCTCTTTCGGATTATGTCCCCTTTCGACCCACCTAAACATCATCATATGAATGACGAAGGGTTCATTGGATATGGAGGTCTTTATCATTTTTATTTTTTAAAGTATTAAAATAAAATAATAAGAAATATTTGTTTACAGAGTTATTTTACTTTTGAAACATACAGGAGAATCATATTAAATTTGATTTTTAAAAAGTACATTATCTTATTTACTCTCAACTCTCCAGGGATAAATAGGTTAATATGGTTTTGGCTTAATCAATAAAAATTATACATTAGTCACAAAGCAAAAATTTAATAAAGAAATAACAACTCCTTGGGATTTTTATTTCATTTATTAATGTTCAGTTGAGTGCTCATTAAGAATGTAAGTACCAAAGTGGTTTGAGCCTCTTTGAGCCTCTTATTTAGTCCATCTCATAGATTTATTGGGGATTTTTAAACCAATAGGAGATTCAAATAAAAAAATAATGGAAAATTTTTGTTGAACTTTTGGACTATTAATTTTTTTTGAGGCCTCTCAAATCTTGAAACCTCCGTCATTGATGGAACAATTTTAAGGTGCATAAATTAGTTCGAGTGCAATTGGATGGACTCAACTTTATAATGAACAAGATTTGAATTTCGGTTTTTTTTTTTTCTCTCTCTCTCTCTAAATACAGTTGAGTTTAAAGAACATAACTACATCCTTGAAGTTTGATTATTTGAAAATGGAATCCAATTTACATCTTTCACCATTTCAGTTGCTTGAATGCTATGTCTAATTATAAACAAGGGTCTATTGCTAAAGGAATCCCATAGTATGAAGTTTATATTTTTATGTACACACAGGAATTATTATTTGACAGAGATACTCGAAACAAACCACTTGTGATCATTGCCTTCCATTTTCATATAAATTACATTACAATTTTTAATTTACAAAAGTATGAGCAGGTAATTTAACAATAGTTATACACAAGGTGAAACGACAAAGTTTTGATTGAAATATGACTATTAAATGTGAGAAGATGTATTGATGTTTTAGGCAATCGGATAAGAAGCTTGCATGGCAATACCACAGAGGCCTTCCTCAGCATCAATGCCCCTCTGCATTCTAATGTATCCATTCTCACCCCAGCTTGTTCCCCACGAATTCTTAACTAACCAATACTTGGTACCGTCACTAGCTGTTCCATAACCGACTGCTGTAACGCCATGGTCTAGATCAGTCCCGCATTCTCCAGTGAAGACACCACTCGAATAGAATTGGAAGTCAGATCCACTAGCATCAATGGCAACAGATACTGGTTGTTTAGCCACGGCTTTAAGCAGTGCTGACTCGCTATTGGCTGGAACATCCTGGTATCTTGTAATCTTGGCAGAATGGGAGGATTCCTTCTTGCTGTTGCATGTGCCATCTGTTCCGGCGTATGGGTAATTAGATTCAGTTGTAAGTCCATGATTGTTAATGATGAATTCGAACGCATTATCCATTAGACCACCGTTGCAGCCCATATCCTGACTCGTGTCACAATCCACAAGTTCTTGTTCGGATAATGAAATCAATTTCCCTGTTGAAAGTTGGTTGATTCCCTCTGTGGCTGCAACAGCTGAGAATGCCCAGCAGCATCCTATAATTTTTGTACAAATAGTAAGATAAAACATCAATTTTGTTTCTAGAAGTGATAAAATATATAACAAAGAATTGAGTTAAAGAATCGTTTGGTTAACCTACCACATTGGCCTTGGTCCTTAACACCAGTAACAGCTCCCTTCTTTCTCCAGTCCATGCTCGATGGAACTGCTGTCACATTTTCATACCTAAATGATGACGCTTTAGGTGACTTTTGGTAAGAGGACATCTTGTACCCATTACGAGATGTCTGAAACTCCTTGTTCGTCAAATCAGCAAATTGATTGATGCCAAGCTTGTAAGACCGAGTCCCTACTTTGTTAAAAGTCTCGATGTACTCTACATTCTCCTTGAATATTTTGTATCGCATTTCCTTCTCTGCATTATCGTTGTACACGCGTCCATATTGTGCCATCCATTGCTCGTGTTTTTCAACCATGGATGCATCTTGCAATGAACGAGCTGTGGCTTGAGATGCCCACATATCCAACACTAGCATTGCAACAAAAATAAGCTTCCAACTGGGAGTCGAAGCCATTCTTTCGAGGAGGAAGGTGTTAATGTATTTGAACTTTATGATCTGAAGAAATGTTGTTGTGCATCTATCCAAGAGACAGGTATTTATAGAATTCATGGAGTTCCTTCTTCTTTGTAATATCACCTTGTTGCATTTCAATACGTCCCTGGAAAACCCGGCAAGTTATGGATGACAGGGAAATCATAGCCTAACTCCGTGGACGCTGCTCCTTTAGATTCTATTATATAAATAAAATTCTTGTTCTTTCTAATATCCTGATGAGCTCATTGTTTACTATTTTGGATTTTAGTGAATCTGTTCAAAAAAATGATTCTTGCTTGCTTAACTTACATGCCTTGTAGGATTTTTTTTTTTTTCAGCTGCAGATTTTCGTCAGATATACTATGTCAAAACTTGTGAATCTTGCCTGGAGTTCAGTATCAACTGGGAAATTTTTATAATTTGAAGGTTGAATCGCACATTTCTTGAAACCCATGAGTTTATTATCTGAAAAAGATTTGTCAAAATGGGGTCATAAATATTTCACAATGCACCCACTTCTTTCAGTAATTTCTTGCAGCGGTCATTGGGGGACTCATGAGGGGTACTTCAAATGTGGAAGAAAGAGACAAGTTCACATGCTTTATTTTCGTGTCCAGCTACAAAGGCTGTGGTACATGAAGTGTTGGTGGAAGATGATTAAAGATCACATTATCTTCAACATACACGGCACACTTTTGAAAATTTTTCACCATTGCTTGTATGAATTTGCACAATTTTGTTGAGTTATTTGGTTAATTTGGAGTGAGTTTTAACATATTGGGGTTCAGCGAATGCATTTTTCATTGCAAACAGAGTGGTAAGAGTGCCTTAATATTTATACAAATTAACCAGCAAGTTGTAAGAAGAATTAGGAGAAGATATAAATAGATATAGTTAATGCATGAGTTGAGGGATTCTCGCTTTAATCTGTCGTGTCATCAGGGGCGGAGCTAGGAAAGTAGAGTTGTGGGTGTTAAGTTCACAAAATTTTAATTGTGAGGGTAAAATCGAAAATTATAAGGAATTTTTTTAGAAAATTTTGTGTAAAATCTTGAAAAATCAATTGCAAAATCTTGAATTTCAAATTTAGTGTGGGGGCACCGTAGATCCGCCCATGCATGCCATTCTTGATTTAGGAAGGAATATAGCAAAAGAAATGCTTTTCTGTTTTGGGACAACCTTTAATGGCATTTTAATTTTTCACCTCTATAGACCTTTTCCTCTTCTTTGGGAAAATATAATTAGAAAATTGCGTAAAACTATCAATTTTTGTCTCCCGCTAATAGCATGACTGGTAAAGTAGATTATGTAGAAAATAAAAATTCTTCTCTTCGTATCCTCAGTAATCCTATTCCTTCTAACCAATCACGCGATGAACCCAGCAACCCCTTCTCTAAACCCCCCTTTTTTCCCTATAACTTGCTCACGACCCCAATTGCTAACTACTCGTGCTAAAGTCTACAAAGAGGTAGCAATTTATTTAGCCTCTGTCTGCCTCCACTTTTTGTGAGATTAAAATCCTCCTTTTTATCATTAGAAAGTGGGTGTGAGTCTCCATGTGAGAATTGTGTGAGAAGCAAGTAAAAAAAAGGGGCACCACGGGCCCATTTGGAAGTGGCACGCAACGGTCAATAAATTGATATAAATCTTGTTGAAAAGCAAGAACGGACATGAGTTTAACCAAAATATACCAGTTAAATCTCAGTTTAGCCCCTGTTTGGAGCTCATTTTTAAGCCAAAAGAATGTATTTTATTACCCTTTTTGACTTTGCTCTCACAGCTGGACCCACTTAGAAGACTAACGGTCATTTTTTTTTCTATTAATGAGTTACAAAATGAGCTCCAAACAAGGGCTTACTCAGTATGCTATAGTGAATAATTTAAGGATTAAATTGGTATTTAGGGTGTCAAAAAATCAAGCATTATAGAAATATTAGAACTAGTGAAAACAACTTGCATAACCAGATTCTGAAAAAGAGGGCTAAAAAGATAGATGTTTTATTTGGTGATGGAAATGCGATGTCACGGTGCTAAAGTCTACAAAGAGGTAGCAAATTATTTAGCCTCTGTCTGCCTCCACTTTTTGTGAGATTAAAATCCTCCTTTTTATCATTAGAAAGTGGGTGTGAGTCTCCTTGTGAGAATTGTGTGAGAAGCAAGTAAAAAATGGGGCAGCCGTGGGCCCATTTGGAAGTGGCGCGCAACGGTCAATAAATCGATATAAATCTTGTTGAAAAGCAAGAACGGACATGAGTTTAACCAAAATATACCCAATTAAATCTCAGTTTAGCCCTTGTTTGGAGCTCATTTTTAAGCCAAAAGAATGCATTTTATTACCGTTATTGTACCAAAATCAGCCCCTTTTTTTGACTTTGCTCTCACAATTGAGACCCACTTAGAAGACTAACGGTCATTTTTTTTTTATTTTCTATTAATGAGTTACAAAATGAGCTCCAAACAGGGGCTTACTCAATATGCAATAGTGAATAATTTAAGGATTAAATTGGTATTTAGGGTGTCAAAAAATCAAGCATTATAGAAATATTAGAACTAGTGAAAACAACTTGCATAACCAGATTCTGAAAAAGAGGGCTAAAAAGATAGATGTTTTATCTGGTGATGGAAATGCGATGTCACGGAGGTTAAATATCTTAAGCTAAGTCATAAACTTCTTCCTTTGTAATGATATCCCATAGAATATCAATTGACTAAAATAAAACAATTATATTTTGTTTGAAGAATGTCTTGTTCTAAGAATTTCATGGTTTAAGGTAGTGGAAAATTGAAAGGAAACATATAATGAAGTGAAAGATTTCTATTCGATTCTCTAAAAGACTTAAAACTTGTGAATTTCCTAGAAGAAGGCATTCACCGTCTCCAAACATATAATTTGAGTCGTGCTCGAACACAAACACGTCTAGCTTGTACATATGATTAATTTCGATTTTTCTAGTTTTTGACTATTTTCACTTTTCATTATAAAAAAAGGTCTTAAAAGAGATAAAAATATAACAAAATCTTATTTGATCGAGTACAAAGTCAATTGTGGATAGTATTAACAACAAAAAAAGAAAAAGAAAAACTTATGTATGTTTATTGTACAGTTTAAATTATTTAACACTAGGTAAGTTACAATTTATTAATTCGAAAAAGAAAAGTATAAAAATAAATGTGATGATTTACCTTCCAAGAAATGAAAAAAATACATATATTCCACAATATACAGCAAAATGAAGTAGTGTTGTGCAATCAAAGAGGTGGCGTATCATTTTTTTCCCTTAGAGTTTCTTCATGCCAAAATTAGATTGTACATTTAATCAACTTTGATATACCAGATGTGCAACGTAACCAAAGCACCGTGAAGTCTGTTCCTTCGGCCCCAAGTGCTCGGCTAGGATCGTAGCAGCACAACTATGAATCAATAGGGTAAACTCTTAGAACTTGAACTAATTACCAAAGACTTAAGCTTAGAAGAATCCCCTTCACCGTTGGCACGACGTGTAATCGTTTCCATATTTTTATATAGGCTTTGTTTCACAATTTTTTTCATCAATTTCTTCCCTTCATCAACTTCCCTTGGATTTACAGGGGATCCCATAGATATTCTCCCAACCTGTGGCCCTGAATGGGGCCCCATTTTCATTTGCCTTTCATTTTTAAACCATTGTAGTATTTTTAAAGCTCTTTTCTGAGCCAAAGGACTACCCAACAATGCCACTTCAAGGAGGACAGGCACAATTCCAGCGTTTACCATTTTCTGCCTTTGGAGGGAGCTTCTATGAGCTAAAATCATCAATACATAAGCAGATAATTCTTGGCATTTTGGCTTCTCTTCCCATGTCATAATCTCGATTAACCTCTCGGGCACCATTGGATCACTTTCTAGTGCCTTCTCTCCGGTTAAGGTAACTGCCAAGTTTCCCAAGATTGCAAGTGCTTTTTCTGATGTTTCTTCAAGTATAGACAGCCTCAAGATTAAGTTGATCACCCCACTTGTAGCCAAAGTTGTAGCATTGTCTAGGACTGAGGAAAGATTGTATAATGTTGTCAAACATGAATCTTTTGTCTGAATATTACTCGAACGTGACTCCAGAATGTGAATTATAAACGGGATAATTCTTGATGAGGACAGAGAGAATTGGCTGTTGGCGAAGGCTGAAGATATAGACAAGAGGAGCTGTACAAATTCTTGTATAGTTGGTTCACCTAAGACATCCTTATTTTCTGGTAATTTTGATAAGATTCCTGCCTCCACAATGAGAGCCTTGTTCCTGCAAGAACAACATAGAAAACAAGAACGCCATTAAAATAAGAAACAGCCCCAACATAATTGGATTGATAATTCTAGGCATAATAGTTTCAACAGCTTTTTCTAATAAAATAGTTAAGTGGGGTGGGACATTAACAAGATAATCATATGTGGGGTTGCCCAAAGAGGGACAAAATGCCTATCAAGAAAATAAAAATATTATGCAATAGAGAAGTCAATAAGATTCTCTCTCGATTAGGTCATTTGCATTTGAAAATCGAGATCAACAATTGTAATTTTATATTGTAGACAGGCACCCATTTTGAAACAACTACATGACCAAATCTCGAGGGCCTGTATTTTATATCCCTAGGCAAACAACTTGATTGCAGAATTAAACTATGCCACTTAATCAATATCAGGAGACATCTTGGATTTAAATTTTTGTCTATTCATACAATATTAACGTCACATCTAAATATTTTGATTATATTCGACGTAAATACTTTTTTGACATAATTGATTAATGAAACATTTAAAAAGAGGCCCTCATTCACCGTGGAACGTGTCCTGAGTGGTTGACAATTTCACCATGCCTGTGAAGTGGACGACTAGGCAAAAAAAAGTCCACATCCTGGATATGCTAACGAGAGAAATTGATGTTAGCTCAACTACTTGATCCTTACTTAAAATCTTAATATTTTTAGTTGGGGTGGGGGACTGTCGAGTATGGATGCACGAATTAATCAATAGCAAGATATTGGGCAAATGAACAACCTCATGTGCCCCTCCCCCGAACTCTCACCTCCACACATGCAAGTCTATAATGGCCACTAGTCATCCATTATGGTTGATGGCTTGTGTAATTAGTTCAAGTTCCAATAATTTTTTTTGTCAAGTCACCATGTTGTACTAAAAGCCCACTAGTTTTTGGTTCCATCGATGTGAAAGCGATCAAATCCTTGAATTTATGTGTATGTAACTAATAGAACTGAACCCGTTTTTCTTTAGTTAAAGAGTTAATCATCTATAAATCTAACCTCATTAAGTAGTTGAAAAAGAAAAAAGTCATTTGGACCGCCCGTATAGAAAAGATGGAACTTTCGTTTTGATAATATCCAGATTGATTTAAGAAACTGAAATATAAACTAAAACAAAAACCGCAAATGACGCAGATATATGAATTATGATTAGAGACTGTGAGAGATATAAAACATAAGAAATAAATCAACTTACGTGAAAGAGCCATTAGCAAGCTCAATTAACGTTTGAACAGCTAATCTTTGACGCGCCACCTCTTCTGAACCAATCATGGCCAACAACGGCGGTATAACGCCGAGTTCCGCCATGGTTTTCCTCAGCTGCAAGTCCTCTTTCGCCAGTTTTTTAATCTCTTCAGTCGCCACCTCCTTCTCTTCCCAGCTCCCAAAGTGAAGCCTCTTCACAGACCTTTGCAAAATCACCACCCAATCACTCTCTTCCCTCATATTTGCCTCTGTATGTATATCTGTATCTACAGGTTTTTCGACTTTTTCCGGCAGTTTGTATTGCTTCTTGGCCGACTTGAGGTGGAGGAACCGCCGCATGCGACTGAAGAACCTTAGCTTTGTATAGGTAAAGAACCAAGTAGTTAAAGAATCTGACCTTTTAGGTGCTTGTGGAACTGAAATATTTGAAAAATTGAAGAGGGGCGGATTGGAAGTTGAAAATTTTGTGGGATTTTTCTTTAATCAAATTAGTCTATTTCTGTATGACTTTTAATGAAAGAAGGTGAGAATCAGACGAGACGTAGACTTTGTGAAAGAAAAAAGAAAAGTGTTAAAAATTTGTTCAAAACAATGTTTTTATATTA
>CAIGRN010086656.1:0-17148 GCA_903798345.1 Fraxinus anomala | reverse complement strand
ATTATGTAGTAGTATATTCGGATAGTCAGTCCTCTATACATTTATGTAAGAATCCTGTTTTTCACGAACGCACCAAACACATTGATGTTAGATTACATTTCATTAGAGATATTGTGTCACAAGAAGTGGTAAGACTTGAAAAAATTCACACACAATATAATCCCTCATACGTGGGTACTAAGGTGCTGTCAGTGGTAAAATTTAGAAGTTGCAAAGATTTTCTAAACATCGGTGAAGGTAAATAATTTCAATTTTATATGTTCTCCTCCTTTTGAATTATTACCAATTGGTGATAATATTTTCTTTGCAGATCCTTTGACACCAAGATGGAAGTTTGTTGAGTAAATTGTTATCAAACGGCATCCCGAACTATGATGTTAAATCATTAGTTATTTAGTCGGTATCGATCAAATGACTGAAGTGAAATATCGACATCTCAAATTGAACGACCTGAGCCTATAACTATCATGGTCCATTGAAAGTAGCATAATTTAATTAGAGTTGTTCATGACCCTATCCTTCACTCCTAGGATGGCTTTTGGTGTTTGACCCACTTGTTGATTATCTATTATTTCTCTTGGGCCTAATCCATTACCTAACCTAAAAGTCTGCTTTATTACTATATATTGGGAGCCACTTTGTATTGAGAGATGTATGTTATTGCCCTAGCCCCCATTTTTGAGAGAATACCATCTGCTTCTTCTCAGCTGTGTGCTTCTTTTTGCAGTGTCATTTTCCTCGTTTTACTTAGCTTTTGTGGCTGCAATAACCTCTCATTTGGTGTCCTTTGTAGGCTATACAAAAGCAACTGGAGTTTGGGTGAAGATTGTGGGATATTGGGTTCCATTTGGTGGTGTCGATTTTGGTGGTTTCTTGATAAATTGTGCCTGGAAAGCTATTGGTGGTCATTCTTCCGCTTTACAACAGATACATCATCCAAATTCCAAATCAAAATGGTTAAACAATTTTTTTATGTGGCAATTTGCTTAATGGTCTCTCTCAAGTAGTTTCTATAAAAATGTCTTGTTCTTGAAGCAACGCGATATGCTATAATAGAAATGGTCTTTAAAAATCCCCTACCTTTTCTATTCAAAAGTGAAATGTATTTTAAAGCATTTAAAAAATGTAAACTGATATAATTTATTAAATAATCACATGTTACAAAGCTTTTAACATTTTTGCGAGCTTGGAGAATACTGAAGAAGAATTTAAGGATTTTTTTTTTTGTTTTCACACATAAAGTGCAATATGGTCTTGGAGAACACCTAAGAACTAAGAATTTGAAAGCTTGTTGAATAAGAAGAATTGTTGGACTAAATCTGAAGATTAGAAGATTGCATATTCAACACCTCAATTAATTGTTTGGAGTAGCTTTAATTTTTTAAATATTTATTTGACAATTAATAAGAAGTGTAGTACGTAGGGTTCGTTAAACCTATTTAGCTGGACTAATTCCAACAAATTTCACTATTAATGTATAAGCGTGCATATAAAACAGTAAAAAACACAATGGATTGTTCACCCAGTTCGATCAAGCCTAATATGTGGGTTAAGAGATTAGCCCGTCACTAGTGCAAAGAACCTTCAAAAGAGAGTACATAGTAGAGAAACCAAATCAAAACTTGATATAGTTATTGATCCTTGCAGGATCTCACAAATCCGAACCCTAGCCTACACAAGAACAATAACCATAACAGCCTATCAACTATACAGATTTACCGGCCATGCACATAGGCTTAAAATATTGTACAATGCTAACTACAATGGATACAACAAGGAAGGTTACAAATCTGAATCAGAAAAACATGAAGAAGAACCAAACAACAAGAGATAGAAACTAGGCCAGAGAGTGAAAAGCCAAAAGTGAAGCCGAACATCCAGACTTACGCACCAAGGCTAAGTGATTATATCTCAGTCACTGGATAAAATCAACGATCCTGATCACCCATAAACTAGCACAATTCGGATTTGGACAAGGCAGGCAGTTTAAGAATTGTCAAATGGCCATCCACTTATTCACCTAGGCAGCACAATAGATGACAATATTTCCCCTACAAAAATGTTCATTTTGAGAAACACGTTTTACACAACAAAACTCAGAAATTTAAAATTTAGCAGTTAACTGGAAATTTTTGTACACATTAAACTTTTGATAAAATAAATAAATAAATAAATTCGATGTGCACTTGAAAAAGCATAACGAGAACAAATACCATTATGGACTCAATTGGTGCAATTTATTAGTGGAAATTACACCCCCACACATATTTTTTTTAACTTTCCAATTTAAAAATAAGATTTCAAAGTTTTTTTGTTCAAAATTCCCCCAAAATCAATTTCACCAGACCCTAAATATCACATCTTCCCCTCTCCCTCCTCCTTTATTCTCAGTCTCTCTACCTTCCCCACCCCCACCTATTCCCGCGCCGCACCCACCCCCTCATCTGGCTCCAGAAACACCCCTCATTCCGCGACGGCAAGGCGACAAGCGTAACAGTGCCTCGCTGTGGAAGCACTGCTGCACCGAGCGAGACGCCGTTGCTATTGTTGAAGTGGTGCAGCGGTGCCTCGTTGCAGACAGCGTCGTCGCGTGCAGCTAGGCGGCCCTGTTGCTGCCTAAATCTGTAGCGCCACCTCGATTTTTTTAGGATTTTATTGTTTTTTATTCAATCTACTATGGGTTGCTTGTTGGTTGCTACGGTGATGGTGATGGTGATGGTGTACGATTCCTTTTTTCCCCAAATATTCTATTTAGTGACCTATAATTCACAATGGTGTGGTGGTCGATGGTAGGTGGTGGTGGTGGTTGTGGCGGGTGGTTTGTGGGCGGGATGGCATGGGGTGAGGAAGTTGTGACCAAATTGTTGATTGTGACTAATAAATTGATTAATTTGTGATCAATAAATAATCTATTATTTGATATAATGATCGATAAATTAGATATTTTGTAATCAAAAAATAAGATGTCACTTAAAAATTTGAATCGTGACTAAGAAAATATGTGATTTGTGACCGAAAATTAAATTGTGATATTTATATATATATATATATATATATGAGATTTGCTAGACGTACAAGGAAAAGGAAGTGGATAGTTTACAGGCACGACACATAAGGGGGAGGGGGTGAATTTTTTATTCTTTTTTTAAAAATGCAGGGCCCGCCATGGCAAGTCCATGTGAAACCCCCACTTGTAAGTAAGGGTTTTCTATATATATATATATTGATTTGTGATCGATGAGAAAATTGTGACTTATAAAATTTTTGATTTATGATTGTAAAATAATTCGTGATTTGTAAAAATTTTGACTCGTGGTCAAAAAATAATTTGTTACCAATTAATTCTATAATTTGTGACAAAATAGCATAAATTGTGATATTAATATATTTAATTAATTAATATATTTTTAATTAATTATTTCATAGATAAAATTTAATTAATATCTGATTTTTGAGATTTTACACCATGATTCTTAATTTAAAATAGATCACACTTAATCTCTTAGTTATGACATTTTTCCCTTGCTGACCAAAGTTATTAGTTCCCAATTGTGAAGGCCCCCATTAGAATAGTTCAAAATGTCACATTTCGACCATATAACCAGGCTGCCTATATTCTTGTGAATTTTCTCGTACTAAAGACTTCAGCAGTAGGCTTATTGTACTCAGGCCCAGTGGGCTGCTTGTCTATCAATGAGAAGCCTACTTTACCCCAAGCCGCAATGGCCCATTAATTCCTCTAAATATACATATTATGTTTCGGCATTGATATGTACAAATAAATATTTGGTTATCATGAATTAAAAGTATATAAAAAAAGTAAAAAAATAATAATGAATGTAAATAAAATAAAAAAGATTTTTCTTCCCCTTCCAATTCTGTACCCTGTCATTGGCTACCGCCGCCGCCACCAGTACTCATTCTCTCCATCCCAATGCTACACCATTTAGAAATTTAGCTATTCTTCAGTAATTAAATTTCGTGTCACAATATGTTTTTGTTTTCAACAGATTTATAAGTTTTTTTTAAGGATTTAACTATTTTCAACAAACTCTTATTTTTATCTTTTTTAGGAATGGCAAAAAAAATACGTTCAATCCGATACCCACGACTCCATCCTGAATGGGGCGAAAATTACCCGCATAATCGGGTAAACAAGGCTAGGGGACGGGGCAAGGTGAGGGTTGTTTCGCGAAACAGGTACGAAAAACATAGTCATCGCCTCATTACCCGTCTCCATTTAAAGTTAATTTCAAATTTAAATTTTTTTATTAAACATAAAATATAATATTTATAATCATTTTTAAAGAGAACTTGAATTGTTTTNAATCTCCCACCCCGTCCCGTGCCCCGCCCCACATTAGGCGGGGCGGGGCGGAGATTTGCCCCGTTTACCGCCCGTTTTAATTTTTTTTTATTTTTTTGTATTATTTTTTATTATTTTTTGTTATTATGTTTTAAATTATTTCGAGAGGGACTCGTTTGCATTATTTGAAAATTTTAGAACTTTGATTGTAATTATTTATTTTCTATATGATTTCTTTCTTTTCGATTTGTTTATTTGAAGATAGTGATAAATTAATTATTTTACATTGCTTTAGTGGGAAAAAAATTGACGTAAGGATCTTTTGTGCAAAGAAATGTCAATTTAAGAATCCGAATGTTAAAATTAAAACGATAGGGAAGAATGCATAATGAAGGCAAATGATAGGAATATTGTGTACTAATTACCAATATATGGCGAAACGAATTGACAAAATGAGACGAAAATGACCAACTCCACAAGAAAATGTTGAAATGTGGATACAAATGTCAAATTTGAAATGATATGGACAGTTTGCACAATGATTGCAAACGATAATGACGTTTTATGTTAATTACCCTAAAAAGAAGTAAATATAAAGGAATTAGCAGTTAATAACAATATAAACGATCATGTGCCTTTAATTGAGTGGGTGATCCTACTACAAATGTCAAGTTTGAAATGAATTAACGTTTCTCGGACTGAAAAGATGATTGATTTTCCTTTTAAATTTGTTTCTTATTTAGTTGGTTCTTTGCTTTTTAATTATTTTAAGGATGACTATATTAACACTAAAGTTTTTTTTAATGATTTTTCATATTTTAGCTCATTACATATCATTAATCTATACTTATATTCATACTTTACGTCCCTATTTTTTTTTTTTATCATTATTATCATTGCATTATTATCATTAAACTTTCATCAACTAAAATAGATGGCGGCATATGTCCATAAATTTTTGTTAAGGCAATGTAAAAAAAAAAAAAAAAATCTTTTCTTTCTTATATTTTTTAATAAGAAAAATAATTAAATACAAAAGTTAGATTACATATTTACCTCTTATTTATAGTATGTTAATAAAAGCATTTGGACAAGAAACCGTAATCAAGATCAATATACGTTAATTAATTGAAGATTGTTAGAAATTTGTATATGAAATTGGTTTTGACCAATGTTTTTTATTTAAGTGGAGATTGTTATTTGGTGAATAAAAAATTAAGCCAAATTTAAGTCACTTAAATAAGTGAATTGTTAGAAAATTACGTAGAATGTTGAGGAATATTTTAGAAAATTATTTGGCTAAAAATATATGTCTTTCTTTATGAAAGATTGTGACTTTTGGTATTATTATTCTTTTAATAATTGTGTCTCTTAAAAATATAGACTAATTTCAATAATTGTGTCTCTTCCAAAGATTATGTTTTTTTGAAAATCCTTTCTAACAATTATGTATAGACCCCATGTGTTTGGGGATTTTCATTCATTCATTTTTTCATCATTGCATTATCATGTTAATACATATTCATTTCAAAATATTTTGAGTATTTATTTGGAGTCAAGTTTCACATAAAGAGGATTTAAAATATAAGTAGATTTATTGGTCAACGTAATTTGGAGGGTTTCTATTACGAGACATAGTAGTTGTTTTTTGGAAGACGAATGTCGAAAAATCTTTGGCATCCATCCGGAACATAATCATTTTAAGGACAAAGAGTTCAACTCTTGCTTCAAACAAATTCACATTCATGCCTTCTCATTTCTACTTTACATAATTGGTTTCGATAAGTTGAAGTTATGTTCAGTCTTGTGCACATAAAATAAATGAAATTGAAATATAATTTATACATTTCAATTTTTCTCAACAATCGTAAGACGATTATTATTTCTTTATGTGCATATTATATTCTATCATATTAAAATGGATCCATTCATTGATATTTTGTGCATTCGGTTCTTGAGCATTCTATGCATGGAATACAAATACTTAATGCGTCTATTACTTAATTCATTTAGCCTCACGTCACAATTGAGTTCCAGTAATGTTTAAGAATTGGTGATTTATCAAAGTGTGTAAATTTTCTCCTTTTTATGCAAATGTAATATTTTCGAATTTGGGACTGACTACAATTATCGTAGACGGATTTAAAATTGTACACAAAAAAAATATTTCTTGTACATTTTTTTTTTTTGAAACAAATATATTTAAAAATTGTAATTTTTAAAAACTAATTAATTTAATAACTTCCAATATCATATCCTTGCATCGTAATCAAATGGAGTACTCGAACTATCCTTAAACCGATTAATCCCATCACTAATAAAATCCAACTATAACTATTAGAGTAAAAGAAATTGAATATTAGAGCAAAGAAATTGGAGATTGAAATTGAATAGATTGAAATTGAAACTAAAATACTACAAATTAAAATTGATTGAAGTAAAATGATATGAAATTCAAAATTTTATCTCTTCTTTATAGCAAAAAAAAAAAATATCTATTTCAACTAAATTTGATTTCAAATTCAAATTTAAATTTTAAAATTTGACGTGCATAACACAGGCAACGTAGCTAGTTGCCTGCATGTGTGTAGCTGCCCTCAAAAAGGCAGCAATTGTGCCAAGGCAGCTATGTGCTGCTGCCTTTGACAAGGCATCTGTTATCAACTACCTACAACTGTCTTGTCAAGGCAGCTATTAACTGACTTGTCAAACTTTTTTTTTTTAAGTTTTGGTAGCACCTATTGATTTTTTTTTAGGCTCAGCCGTTCGCATGCCGAAAATGACTTGTGACATGGGCTGACTCGAGATCGAGCCAACGCCCCAAAATGAGGCTTGACCCGAGCCTCGATTGGTTCTACCGAATGACGAGCCAAGTTCGCTTGAACTTTTCCTAGATCGAGCCACGAACCACCTGAATTGTCGAGCCACATTGACACCCCTACTTTTATGGTTAGTGTGGTCGTTATATGAATTATTAGATATTTAAAGTATTTAATTAAGGCTTATTCGGATTCACATAGAGATACGATGAATTGACTTAATTAAATATAATCAATTTGAAATCGAAAGAGGTATATTGAATAATTAAGAAGAATTCGAACGAATATTACAATAAGTAAATAATCTTGATTAGATAATATCCACATTCATACTCTAAAATCTTAATTTGATTAATTTTGTGTGTAAGATTAACTTGGTTTAATTAGAATAATTTAAATAATAAATCACAACTTACTCTTTGTTTCTGTCAATTAAAAATTAGGAATTAAATAATAGTCCTAGTAGTTATGATCATTCGTATAGGTCCATTATATTATTTTTGAAAATATCATACAATTGCAATAAAAAATTCGTAACACCCATCCTAAAATATTTTCTTAAGAAAATTGTATAAACCAAAACCACATTTTTACATGTTAGGTATTTATTGTTTTTAACATCAAGGTCAACATATTTTGTTTGTTAAATTGATAGTATTGGAAAAGTTCTCAGATCTGCAAGTAAATGAAATTGCGTGAGTTGATTGAAGATGAGTGGCTAGATATATAAGCAAATCAAAGTTGGATAATGTGATTGCATTAAATTAAAAATGAATGACCTAGATGCATTTCTGCATAAGTTAGGTGACCCGCCATACATATACCTCATTTGCAGGTGAATCCTCATGCGATATAGTACGAGCTTAAACATCTTTCAAACATGACCTAGGGGAATTTGACTTCTTACAAGAGTTGACCTCATAAGGTTTGGGCTTGAGCCGAGCTAGTGGAATCGAGTTGGTGTTTGAATACTGAATTAAATTAGTTGTACACATTTGGTGTATATTCTATGTGTTGTCAAAATCTGTGTCATTGATAGTTTAAAATATTGTTAAAATCAATGTGTAAAAAGTTGTCATCTCACAATAATGTCAAATTTAATGTCAACAAAGATACACATGTAACATGATTGTTGAACAATTGAACCTATTGACATCACAATATCGAAGTGTCGAATAGCATGACTTATTTCAATAATTTTCAACAATTATTGGATAATTAAATTATCAAGTGATTAATTTCACCATGAAGGACTCTTAATCTCGTACTTCTCTTCACAAGAACATTTCATGTAATCCAAATCTTACATGTGCAAACATATACATTTGCATTTGTGATAGGCAGATTTATTGTATAGGGAGCTCGAAAAGAAGTATGGAAAATGATGATGAACAAATATTTCATTACGTCGAAAACTAAAAAGTTACATAGGTGTGTAGAAATCAAGAAGACACGACAAATGAAATTAATCCTTTAATTAATTAACATTTCAAGTATGAAACAAATCAACACCACATTCAAAACTAAGGTATAATGTCAACATATTTGACTAAAACTTCCACTTATTCTATAATATTCCTATACAATGTTACAAGAAATTACACCAAAAAACAACCCCAATTAACAAATATGTTGCATTAACATCTTTTAATGTTAGACCAGCAAAACCCTATATTCAATGAAATTTTGGGATTAAAAATTCCAAAAATAGGCCAACAAAACAGGAATAATAAAAAAAATCTGATCCAGTTGGAAGCTTTCTTTTTCTCGTTTCAGTTTTCTATCTCATTGTGTCTCTTGGATGGACCAGAAGGAGGAATAGGGACCCCTTTAGGGAGCCTTGTGAAATACAAGCCACTAGGAAATAACTTTTCCTTCTGTAGATAATTCCTCAGTGCCATGTCTGTAACATCATCAGCCATCATGATCCCGGGCCTAGTCGCCACACATGAATTAACGAGAAGATAACACGTAAAAAATATACAAATAATTCGCCATGTGCTATATAAAGTTTTCGACGAAAAAGAAGAGGAAGCCATATGGAGAGGTTGTTTCTTTTCTCTATAGGTTTTTTGGTTTAGGAGATCGAGTGTACAATTTTCTTGAATGCAATGAAGGATCAGCAGTCCATATATATATATGAACAGTAGGGGTGGGGGTGCATTAAAGTCAAAGGAATTGGGATGTAAAAAGTTGAAAATTAAATATCGAAATTCGGACGCAGTGGAATTTGAATTTTCAATGTCAAAGGTTTACCAAAATGTAATAGAACGTTGTTGTTGGATCCATGCCGGCTAAGAGGGATAATATTCTTACAAATTTCTTGTACATATTTGCCTGATAAGTCAATGAAGATTTTGAAAGTATTGGTAGATGTCACGTAGATAAAATATGTGAAATTGGCCACGTGGTGAACTTACAAATATGGAAAATTATATTAATTACTTTAAGCTCTTAAACTAATTGATGATTCATTATGGGTTGGCACGGAGGCAGCTGTAAAATGTTAATAAAACGATATGGTTATTTTGTTTAATAAGTTGGATTGGATATAATTGAATCTCGATAAATATTGTCGCGCGTTTTTTGTTTTTTTTAATCTGTCTAGGTCTATTAAATTCTTTAATTTTTGCGAATATTCGATATAATGAAATAGTGAATAAGAAGTATATTGCAAGTTAATCTAAGTATACAACGTATCTACCAAGAAAGAAATCTATTATTAGAATTAAATAAATAAATAAAAAACACCCCCTTGATTTCTAAACATTAAGAACTAACCAATTCTTATATTAAAATATAGCTAAATGTAACAAAGAAAGCCTCAATTTAACCACAAAATTAATTAATAAATAATCTTTCATTAATCCTCCAAACTTCAGTTCAATTGAAATTTGAACTTCTCATGAATGGAGAAAGTAGGGTTTAATGAATTAATTTCATTCAAAATTAATATCCTTAATTTGCATGAGATGCCACCATAAGAAACAAAGGCTTAGGGTCCACTAATTCTTGATTATACAAGGCCGACGTTGCTACCTTCTAAATATGGTTCATGATCTTAGTTTAGATTCTTATATAAACATATTTAAAGATATCCCAGCTGTTTTAATTATAATTATATTGCTTCATTTAAAAAATAATAATTAAAATGGACAAATTATAATAAAGTAATACAAAATATCCAATTATAAAATCATCAATGCAAGTGACGCGTTGCACAAGTAGGATACTCCGATACACTAAGGTGCATCATGTGCATATAAGAAAATATTTTCCAATTTTCATAGTCAACTACGAATAGGAAATTTTGACCATTAGATTTTTGTTTATATTTTTTTCATTAGAAGAAGAAAAATAAATTGGTGATGCATGCAAGAAGAATGTGTAACATAATAAAACCGACATTTGCTTATTTAAAAAAAAAAAAATTAAGGAATTTGGGTTTTTTTGAGGACTGCAAACATTAAATGAGATGAAAATTTGAGTATCGAATAAATTTGTTTGATCGTCTAATGGTTTTTAAAATAGGAATTATCTTTTTTTATCGGGATGAAAATAAAAAGCTAAATTTATGAATTACGATCGATGCAATGATTAATCTAAATTCTAAATAATGATATAAGTTCAGTATCCAAGAAATATAAATCTTCGATGAAAATAATATGTCATGTATTGAGCTTGCAATTAAAATAAAATGTGAATCTAATTTGCTTATTGAACTGGCGAATAAGGGTGACGCACATGGTTTGAAATTTATGCCAGTTCATTCGGTTCCACGTGGAGGGATGCCAATGCAATGAAAATTCTTTGAAGAAAAATTGTGCAATTAAGTAGGTATATTTGTAAAGTATATTAATTAGCAAGGGGGTAAAAAAAAATTCCCCAGCCGTCCATTGACTAAATTCCTACTTATTTAGGGCTCTGCAAATAAATTGGTAATTAAAAATTTTACACATAGATTTCATTAGGGGTGGACATTTTTTTTTTTTTTTTTTGGGAACCGGTGGAACTGAACCAGTACCAAATAGAACCGTCCGATTAAATCCAATTTCTCCACTAAATGGGTCAGTTTTGGAACCGTACGTCGAGATCAAGTTTGTTTCAATTCGGTTCTCGATACTGCTTTGAAAATCAATTATGAATTCAGTTCTCCCAAGTTTCTCTTTTCGCTTGCACTAAAATACACTAGACCTCAAAATTATCTCATGTTAAAATTTCATTTTCCATACGCTTCTTCTTTCCTTTAATAGGTAATCAAAATTAAAATTTAAATAATTTTATAAATACTTTACAAATTCATAGTTTTAATGCAACCAAAAAGAGAAAATATATTTTTAGTTCAATATTTAATAAGAATTCAAAATCTTCATTATTTTCAAAGTGGTCGGCCATCAAGAATCAAAACCCTTGTGGATTACTAAAGATAATTAAGTTATTGTTATATGAATTTTCGTAAGAATTAATTTTCGATCTAGATTTTACCATTTATCGTGTGTTTTATAGTTTATTCTTTTTTTCGCCTTTATGAGTTAATCTTGAGTTTTGGAGTGAATTTTAGTTTGTTATCTTGTTTAATTGATTATTTATATTATTAGTTTACGAGAATGATAAGTGATTTCATGCTTTATTTTTATTTATTTTCAGTCTCACAAATAGTTTCATATTTTATTTTTATAATTTTTTCAATATGAAGAATCAGATCGAACATAATAAGAATCGGTTGGTTTGATTTTATACTTGGATATAAAACCAATGGTTTTCATTTCTAAGATTTCTATAGATATTCGATTCGCTTCGATTCGATTCTCTTTCGAGCGAGATCGCGCGATTTTGCGAACTTGATTAATGGGAGGGGTTTGGTCGAGATTTATCAAGTCTTGGTTTAACTCATTCGTGGTGGCAAATGCCAAGTAATAAGATTAATTCGAAATTTTTTTGCTAGCTATATCTTAAAATTGTCAGACGAAGACAATTTGGCATTTGTCATAATAAGGTGTTACGTAACATAATTACAAACATTTGACCATGTGAAATTTGCCAGCTAAAAAGCAAAGAGTATAGCACCTAAACTTGTGAAGCATTAGAAAACGTGCCACCAAATTGTGGCGTGTCTTTAGCATTGCTGTCTGAAATTTTTTATAAGATTTATGTAAATATTACAGTGCTAAGGTTGGTCAAATATTTCAATTATGATTGAACTTTTTCAGTTGTTTTTCAATTAATATTGAACGTTTTTCAAATTGTCATTGAACTTAATAAAATATTATTATATTCCAATTTAGAAGTTAAATACTTGATCAGCAGGCTAAATTTTCACACACGACATGCTTTTGACATAAGTGTATTCCACGTTTCCAAAATCACAAATGATGTGCGTTTTCAATGACAACTATAAAACATTTAAGTTTAGTGCCAACTTCGAAATTTTTTAAAGTTAAATGAAAACTGAAAACTTCAAAAAGTTCAATGCCAACTAAAATATGTAAACCCGCTAAGACTGACACTAATATTTCCTTAATTTTCATGTAAGAACAATGCTACCTGAGTCATCACCAACCCTTATTATTTCAAAATTGGTCATATAGTTCGTACTTTTAATTCTTTTGTTTCAAGAAAAACTGTCTTTGTTTTTTTTTTTTTTTTTTTTGGTGAAATTTTTTACATGTTGGAGAAAACATTTGTCATCAAGATCACAAAAAATTACATGTTTTAAAACAATGACAAGATTATCACAGCATGCTTTCAAATCAACATCATTCAATGCGTTTAACTTGTCAAAAAATATGAATTGATCGAACATTCGTTTAAGTGAATCAATTACTTGATTTACTATATAAAAGAAATAATTGGTTATGAAAGAATTTTCAAATGATTGTGCGTCATTTATAGTGACATTTTCATCAAAATGTTTCTTCTTACGAATTATAATCTCTCCTCTTTTCTATTTTTATTGACATTATTTAAAGTATGATACTATTTAAGAAAATCATAACTAGTCAATTACATTATTCTTAACTTTAGTATCTTAATGCAATTGCATATCATACCAAGTCAAATGCATACAATCAATAAAGAAATAATTCATAAATGAAAATAGTTAAGAACAACACATTGAAATTAGCTATGAAGGAGTCCAAACCATTTGAATCATTTCCTTTACTTTAATAAAAATGTCTTGGTATGATATGTAATTAAGAATAAGAAATACAACAATGTTAAATAATAATCATCATTTGTCTATCTTTTAATTCGTTTCTCATAAACATTGTGCACTTTTACTTAAAATAATAATTAAAATTTTAAAATTTAAAATTAATAAATATTTTAAATATATAATTATACATATATACATACACAAATAATAAATAAAAAAATTGGTGCCCCTACAATGAAGACGCCATGTGCGGTCGCTCAACTCACACACCCTTAGGGCCGCCTCTGTATTAAAGAACATAATTGGTTGAAAATTACTTAGGTTAGATGGTCGGTTGAGTTGGTCCAACCAAAAAACGCATGAGAGTCTTTGGACATTGTTCGAGCTAAGTCAAGCTTTTTCCAAGTTAAGTAAAGATTGGCTATCTAAAACTAAACAAGAAAGATGAAAACTGATGTCATTGCACATTTTCCATATCTAAATTTTTCAGGATGTCCATAGCCGCTCTGCTTTCTTTTCTGAAACGACTTTCTCGATTTGAAAGAAAAAGCTCGAGCATATAAAGCATTACATTAGCTGCGGCTTTGAGTATCTTACTAATGCAGCAAGGGAGTGAAGACTTTTTCCAGAGATGAGAGAAAAAATCAGCATTTCTATATGCATACTCGACCACAATAAATTGAAAATCAAAGAGTTGAGAAGGGCAAAAAAAAAAAAACTCAATTAAAAGTGGGGATTTGAGAGTGTTTGTATTAAATAGATACTGATTTTTTGTTATTTGATGATTAATTTGGGAGAAAAGTCGATTTGAACGTGAACGGAAGAAAAAAGGAATGATTTTGATTGATTGGATTGAAACTTTATGTACAAGATCATGAAATTGAGGACTATTGTAAAGCATTTGAAAGTGGAAGGACCTACTATTCTATTAATAGGGACTTGGAATGAACCAAAAATTGGTAAGGAGGACCAAAACGCAATGGACTAGAATATATTGGCCATTGTGATCGCAAGGGCCAAAATGTGAGCAATCGCAAGTAATAATTTGAATATCTAGGAACAATTTTAAAGTCCTTTGCGATCGCAGCAGATCACCGATGTAATTGCATTACGTAAAATGGGGGGAATTCACAGATTTCCTAATTTCCAACTCTTATTCTTGATAATGTAGGACACATTTTTCGACATATTTTTGACTATAATATATAATTTTAATCATTACTTTATTTGAGGCACACGATTGAAGAGAGAGAAACATATAGCTATTCAAGATCGAAGACCGAAATCTTAAGCTTTCAAGAATTGGGTTGGGGAAAAGAAGATTCTTGGTGCAAGATCGTATTCTTTTTCTTCTTTGTTTCAAAATCTAGTGATGAGTTTTTTTCTATTTAATTTTATTTTTTCATTAGTAAGTGTGGTTAAATCCATAGTTAAGGCAAACGGTGTATGATCATTTATTTCAATTATGAAGATTCTTGCAATTTAATTCTTCATTTATTGATTTTATTTATGATTTTTAATGCTTTTGATTAATTGGCACTAATTCAATAAATTGTGAAATTATAACAAAACGAGTGGTAAGTTATAGATATAGACTATATAGTAAAATTCGATAATTTAGATAAAAGTGTAGAGACACACTTTTATGGTTATTGTGATTGTTAATAGGATTCTTAGAATTTGAATGCATTTGGTTAAGATTTATTCGGATTCACATAGATATTTGGTGAATTGATTTAGTTAAATATGATTAATTTGAACTCGAGAAAGGTAAATTAATTCATAAAAAGAATTGGACCGAATACTACATTTGTTAATAAATCTTGACATGTGACTCCAATGTAATCACTAGGTGAAATCATAAGTCCTAATTTTCACGTTCACAAATTAAACTCAAAACAACTTTGAGTCAATTGTGTTCTTTTAGATAAATTTAGTATTATTAGATAATTTATGTAATTAATCAAGCACTATTATTTGGTTTTCGTCAATTAGGAGTTAGGAACCGTAATTAAGAATTAAATAATAGTCTCAATCAATGTTTTAAAAATCAACTCAAACATCAACCCGGAAAATTACCAAAGTCAAGGGTTGAGGATCAGAGGATCGAACGGGGATCGAACTTGGGTCAAATCAAATGCCAAAATTAAATACATACATACGTACGTACATACATAATAATAATAAAATATTATAACAAATTTTTTTTTTTCAAATTTTAGTACTACTAATTCAAAATCAATCTAAATCCATGTTTATCAATTAAATTTATTATCTTATAGTCTATTTTAAAACTTAAAAAACTAATCATTGATATGTCAAAAATAATTTGTTTTGTTCAATTGAAATTGTTTGTGCTTTGGGGGACCGTGATTTAAATCCATGTTAATGTAGAATGAAGTAAATAGTCAAACATTTAAGAATTCAATTGGCCATAGGCCCGGTAGCTTTTATAACTACCCCACATCGAATGCTCAAAAGAAATGCGCAAGAGGACTCCCTTTCAAAACACATCGGTTGATCAAAGAAAATGTGCACGAGGATTCTCTTTTAAAAGCAGCAACATTTTGAAGGTATGTGAATAGGGCTTGCCATTGCAATTGAGCCCATTCAACAAAACTGAAATAATTTGTAAAAGAAAAAACCTTATATAACCGATTAAAAATCATGACCAATTTTTCGATTTGCGGTTAACTGGTCAGATAATTGGTTTATTTGTCGATTTTTCTTTACGGACCGTATTTGAGGTGGTTCACTGTTTCTCCGGTTGAATGGCCGGTTCTGTCCGATCCAGTCCGATTTTAATAACATTGGTTTCAATGGGAACGATCATCCGGTTCATATGTCTATTATATTACTTGTTTATGATATCATAAACTATTGATAGAAAATATGCAACAATGAACAAAGTGAAAGTGATCCAAAAAAAAAATAAAACCTTTAGGTCACTTAATAAAACTTTTATCCTTTTGCATATCATATTTAAAACATTAATCACATAGAATAAGATGTATATTTTTCTCACAAGTGGATATATCATAACAAGTAATAAAGTGATGAGTGAGTATCATTCCATAAAGGTTATCAACTTACTTTAATCACAATTAACTCCACCGTGAAAACATACATAAGTTGATGGTGTTAAATATCTATTTTCTAAATTAGTAACTAAATTATCTAAATTGAGCGCACGCAAAGATTTGTAGAGTAAAATTCAATCACGTAAGCATTAGGATTACGAATCCACCGTTGTGGTATATGAATTAATAATCAATTATTTGTTCCATTTGGCCATCAACAGGGATTCAAGCCCCTGTTTCGAGTTTCTCTATGCGGTCGAATAGAGTAATTTTTTGCACCGTTAGAGGCCGTTATGACCATTTATTTTTTGAATTTGGTGGCTTTTCACTCAAATTTTCCCACTATTTCATGTTTTTGGTCAAGACTTATATATAGGGAATCCATGTTCAATGCAAATACGAATTAAAAATACTTAAGATCCATATATTATTCCAAAATCAAAGATCAAAAACTAATTCTTCATCATATTCAGAATTTTCATTTGTGTTATTCAAGTTTTGAGGATTACACTTTATACTTGAGTATTTAATTCTTACAATACTTGTTTAATTCTTCAAAGCATTTGTCGAAAAACCTTCAAGCATCATTTTCAATTCATGAGGGGGCAAATATAGTTTGAGGATTGCGATCAAGCATTAGAGCCTTCAAGTTTGATCCTGGTTTATTCTTGTTTTGTTCTTGTTGCTGATTTTCTAGTTCGTTTTTTTTCCAACTCCGGTGCATCTCCAATAGTTGCTTTTTATAATGTGCTAATTTATAACGAATAGCTCTAAGTAATATAAATC